>CM026206.1:1335106-1407606 GCA_014839995.1 Xenentodon cancila
GCCCAGAGTGACAGTAAATTCAGCCTGTGACTACCGAATAAAATAAATAGTGTCACCACACGGCCGCCACAAGCACCATTAGATAAATGAAAAATAAAACCTTGAGTGCCATAATCACCAGTGCGCATTAAATATGAAATGAAAATGTCAGTGGAGTAGACACCGAATGCAATAATGACCGTCCGTATCAGCATCGCCAGGCCGGAGCAGTAAGCTCATGTTTTTTGCTCCCCTCCATTTTACTGCGCCGCGCTTTACGGTCAGGACTCAATCATATACTGCATCTTAATGATGATGGTAATTAGACGGTGGGCGGCAGGGAGGTTTTAGCCACAACTAACATGTAACAAAAGATGAGTGATGATGAACTGCAAGTGGCCAGAGGACAGAACAGGAGAGAATGAAACGAGGAGGTCCATTGATATGCGGGTCATAACAGCTCGGGGTCGGAATCATGAGCTTCTCTCGGGTTGGTTAATACAATTAGTCTGACTTTGCTGTGCGGTTCATATAAACACCCCTGTGGTCCTGTATGAAAAACCACAGGGGGATATCGTGATATCAGTGAATAAATAAACCACAGAGCGGCGAGGATGCACGCGCGCGCGTGGGTCTGTGTTGTGTGGTGTGTGTGTGTGGGGTGTGTGTGTGTGTGTGTGTGTGTGAACAAGCAGGTGGAGTAATGATTAGATTTCCATAGTAAAAGCGGTAATGAACGCCTGTGTGTGTGCTTGTGTGTGCTGGTGTGTGTGTGTAGGTGTTTATGTAGGTGCTTGTGTGTGATTGTGTGTGCATGTGTGTTTGGTGTGTGCATGTGTGTGCATGGTGTGCTTGTGTGTTTGTGTGTGTTTGTGTGTGTTTGTGTGGCATGTGTGTGCATGGTGTGTGTGTGTGCATGTGTGTGCTTGTGTGTGTGTGCATGTGTGTGTTGTGTGCTGTGTTGCTTGTGTGTGCATGTGTGATGTGTGTGTGTGTGGTGTGTGGTGTGTGCATGTGTGGTGTGTGAATGTGTGGTGTGTGCATGTGTGGTGTGTGCATGTGTGTGCATGTGTGGTGTGTGTTGTGTGTGGTGTGTGCATGTGTGGTGTGTGCATGTGGTGTGCTTGTGTGTGCATGGTGTGCTTGTGTGCTTGTGTGTGCTTGTGTGTGCATGTGTGTGCTTGTGTGTGCATGTGGTGTGCATGTGTGTGCTTGTGTGTGCATGTGCACGCAGTACCGTTAACGTCGTGTGTGTGGTAAGAGGTGAATTAAAAGTGCATTGACTATGTGGCAGCACATGCTATATATTAGGGGCAGGCAAAGCTGGCTCAAGCCAAAGGACCTATTCATCTTCTGAGGAAGGCCCTGCCCCCACCCACTTCAATAAAACCCCAGCCACAATACGTACACGTGCCCCTCCACCTAACCATAGACCCCTCCCCTCCCTGCTCATAATCAAATTAATTAACATTCCTAAGATCCCACGCTCATTAATCTATCCACAGCGGTCAGCAAAAAAAGGACCAGCAGGCAATGCGCTTGACCATGGCAGCAGTGAGCCGTCAGAGCAGATTTACTTTGGTTTGTTTTAAACAATGGCTTTGATTTTCTGCAGTCTTGGAGTTATAAACAGAGTTTGCAGCAGAGACATCAGATGTCGTGACAACTTACTTACTTCCAAACTTACTTCCATTTTCCATTTACGCTGCACAAGTTGAGGACTAACGTGCTTTTTTGTTGTCAAATATCATTGATGAACTTGATCGTGCGCCAGAATATGAACGAGTTACGTTGGTCAATATAGCAAAATGCGCGCTCACGGTGAGCTACGTGAAGTCAACCTGCCTCACCTGTGATGGAAGCATCTCTAGAATCAACAAGCTTGTGGACCAGAGGGATTTAGAAAAACCGGTCCGTTAGTCTTCCCGTACATCTTTAGCAGATTAGTTAGAAGATCTACAGAAAAAACCTGTTGAGTAGAGTCGTTGCTGCTCTACACTGAGCCGAGACATCTGAGGGGGTTTGAATGTCTGTTTAAGATGCCACGGAGGCCTCCTAGGGAAGTGTTTTGGACATGTCCAACCAGGTAGAGGCCTGGGGCTGACCCAGGACGCTGGAGAGAGCTGGAGGACTTGGCCAGGGACAGGGAGGTCTTGGCTTAGGCTGCTGCCTCGGCGACCTTAGATAAGCAGAAGTTAACGGACGGGCGGGCCGGCGGGCGGGCGGGCGGGGGCGGGGGCGGGCGTTTCGGACGGCCAGTCCTGCGGCTGCACCATCCCTCCTCTGCCGTGCGTGACACCGGTACGAGATGTTTCTGCTGAAGAGCTGTGCTTGGTTCTGACCAACGTGGTGCTCTGCATGATGCTCACACATCTCCACGTGTTCCAGAAGCCTGTGTGTCTTGTGGATTTTTACGTAAGAGACTTTCTCCTGGTTTCTCCATGGTCGCTCTTCCAATCAAATCATACTGGTTTAGATTATTGTGTCTGTACTGCCGTGGACTTCGACATTTAACATTAGACCATAACTGAGTCTTAGATGTAGCTCTTTGTTTATAATCTTTCTCACAAATGACCTTATAACTTTTGTCAAACAGATCGACTTCATCATGATTACTGCTGATGTCGTTCCTCCTTGCGGTAGTAGATACTTCTTATAGAGATGCTCACAGTTGATGATGATTATTTAATCAGATTAACTGATTATTAAGTCTCTGTTGGAAGCAGTAAGAGTTTACTTGGTTTTCTGCTTCTGTGTTCTGGTTTAGTTTATTAAAGTCCAGATGATCATGTTTATTATGTTTTAATCTCGTAAACCTTCAAACTGAAAGAGCCTGCTCCTCGTTTTTCACATATGTCAATTTTCCAGATGTGGAGCTTATTTTGGAGCATAACTCTGTTTCACCTTTTCAATTAATGAACAGATAATAAAGCCAAGATGCTGGAGCTAATGAATTCACCGGTGAGCTGGAGGAGATTGATTAATTCATGACAGGTAGCTGATCCCCTCGGCCCCTGGCTCCCCTGTGGCCCAGTCCCACTTTCCCCTTCCTCCTTCTAGAAATGCCCCCTTTTCTTATCTTGGTGTTGTTACATACCTCCCCCCTTTTACTCCTCCTCTACCTGTGTTTCTTTCCTCTCGTCGCGCTGAGACTCTTTGTGTGAAACAACTTATTAATTAAAACGAAATTACCTGCATTTTTAGGTTTTAGGTTTGCTCTTCTGTCCTTCAGACCCGCCTGTGTTTCAGAGATATATATCAGTTGTGAATGATAGAGAGACAAGCAGAGGGAAGACAAAGTAAAAAAAAAAGAAATGGTTTGGAAAAAAGGTGGTGGAAGAAGTTAAAAGGAAAAAGTGATGGTGGAGTTTTTTCAGTGGTGGTGAGTGACGGCTCAACCTGAGAGGAAAGTGTTGTATTGATCCCGTTTAACAAGGGGAAGATTTGAGCAGATTCCCCCTCCGTGTCTGCAGGAAAACATCCCTTTCATCCCCCTCACTTCTCCCATTTATCTCTCCACTCTTGTGAAGAGCACCTCCAGTCCCTCCACCCCACCCCCAAAGCCTGCAAGACGGGGGAACCCTGTTTGTGAAGGCTTCCATAAGCCTTCTGCTGCACACACACACACACACACACACACACACACACACACACACACACACACACACACACACACACACACACACACACACACTAGTACTAGTGAGTACATAATGCACATCCTAAAAGTCTTTATCTAAACCTTATACCAGCCTTGTTGTTAAAGTCTGAAGCTGCATTCGGACGGATGAAACACATCCTTCCCTTTCATCTACATGCAGCCAGCGAGGCAACGCAGAAGGTCTCAGATGTAGGAGGCTCCAGACAAGACGCATGAATATGAGCATCTCCAACTGTTCACCCTGGATCACATTTAATTCTTCACAAGAACTTCTCAGCCCACTGGCCCCACTTCAGCTGTCAGCAGCTCTCTGCTGAAGTTAGGAAAGTTCGGAACCCCGGTCCTCCAACAACGACCGTATTTACCTGTGTGTGGCGTTCGTGTTTGTGTTTCTCACCTGGCGTTCGCCACCTCGTCATTTGAGGAGATCTCTGCCTTCATACCATGTCACATCTAAGATCTTATGAAAGAATAACATTTTCTCTAGCTGAGATCTTATATTTAGAAGTGACTTCTTAAAAGTCCAGTAAGATACCTGCACGCGTGCTGCAAGGAACACCTCGTTCACTCACTCCTGTCCTGGCCTCCGTAACCGCTGACGTAGCTGTGGAGCTTCTCCCTTCTGTTTTCTGATGTTATCTTAAAAACAACAATGCGACATCCTTGCCTTGAGCACCGGGGGACAAATGTTTCGTGTATCATACAAACTGAAAGCCTAGAAATCTAGACGTACCGCTAGCAAATTTAAATTTGCTCTGCGGGTGCGTGTGCCTACCAGCCGGAGCTCACTAACTACGCCCAAAGCGGATGTAAACGGTGTCGACGCTGCAGCTGAGGATTAACGGCCATCGACAGTTAAACATTCAGACTTTTTCTTCATAAACTGACTCATTCTTATTTGAGGAGGATGTTTTTGCTGTTTCTCTCCAGGTGACTCATTTCCGTCGCTGTGAACGCATCACCGTGTTCGATGCTCTGATTGGCCGTGGCGCTCACCAGTGGCGTGTAAAGACAGTTTGACGAGCGACCCTTGGATCAGGAGGAACCGTAGATCGTTTTCAGATGTGGCTCCGGTCTGTGAGACTAACAGGCTGTACAGGTGTTTGTAGACTCTTATTCTCCGGTTCCTCCCCAACAGCCCACCCCGGCAGCCTGAACAGTTCCACCACATCTGAATGTAGGTCTGTCCACGATCTGAAGGAAACACAAAAGCCTGCTCGTTATACGCGCCGCGCCAGCGAGCACTGGCGGCTTTCACTGCCTGTTTCTTCAAAAGTTCTTCAATGCATGCAGGACAAATAACGTTGTGCTGGAAGGAGGGAGTTTTTGAGAACATCTGAGGTTCCCTGTGGAAGGAACGGACTAACAAACGGATCACATGACTGCGCGGAAGCGAACGAGGAACGTAACCTCGTTGTACGTAACCATGGGACGTCCTTCAATGACGTCCCAGGACAGAGCACCGCTGGCGAGCTTTCACATCATTTGTTTCTACTTTTATAATTATAACTCATAAATATAAACAACTAATTTACCAACAATCCAACACAATCCTGGCAAAAGAAACTAGTTTACGTTTTAGTATTTAAAAACGTAATGGCAATTAGAAAAAATGAATAAATAAATGCACTGCCACGCCCACCTTCAGCTTCTCCCCAACATTTGTGGAACCACTTTGTTCTGGTGATCTCATGGGACCAACGGGCCAGAGGAGAACCTACCAGTGACGTTGGACGACAATGTCCACTTTGACTGAATAAAACCTTCACATCGGGCGCGTTTATATGCGTAAACGCTCAACTTTCGGAAACGCTGCCTCCCTGAGATGCCTCGCGCTTCCTCTAGAACATGACTGGGATCCGGGATTCCCCAAAACCGCAGGCTGATCAAACTCTGGACTAAAAACGCATCCCGACACCCGTCAGCATGGTTGAGTTGAAGGTGATGATATCGTTTGTTTGGTCGTCTCTGTCATGTGAGTACGTGGATGCAGTCAGTCCTGGCCTGATTCCAGCGCATCTGATGACCTGGTCACCACAGCTGGACTGTATGGATGTCACAGGGGCGTGAGGACGTTCTGCAGGGATGAAGATCCTTCCACCAGGGATACAGCTTTTTGTTCCCGTCACCCCTCCTCCTCATCACCAGCCCCCCGGAGAGGCGCTGGAGTCATTTGCTCAGCCTTATGATGTCGTCACGGTGTGTTACCGGCGAGTCGCGAGGCCCCACCACCACCGCCACCGTTCTCTGTCCCCCTGCCGCTCAGTGCATCCTTCCCTGGTTTGCTGACCCCCCACCCCCAGCCTTTACCACGCGAGCCCTCTCCCTTCTCTCCTACCACAGCCCCTCATCCCTCAGTGGTCAGTGCAGAGGGAAGAGCTGCTGACGCAGGCCAGCAGAGGTAACAAGCTTACCTGCGGATAATCTCCTAAGAGAAATTTCAAGGGAAAGAAATAAGAGAGGGAGAGAGGGGGAGACAGAGAGGGAGAGAGAGAGAGAGAGAGAGAGAGAGAGAAGGCAGGAGGGAAGGATGGAGGAAAACTTAGTGAAGTTTTTAGTCCCTGACTTGCTGTGCCAAGCACTTTCTATTCGCCGAGGCAACTTCCCCTCCATGGTCAAGCACTTACTGCTGTCACAATGCCCTCGCTGAAGGAAGGGGAGAGGAGACGACAAGCAGGGAGGAGAGAAACACCGGAAAATAAAAGTAATCAAATGCACCCTCCTCTCAAGGGAAATTTGGCTGCCAAAAATAAAATTAATTAGTTACCTCGGGCTTTTAATGGCATAAACATCATTACTGTTACTTTCAGGGCGGCTTTAATACCTTCAGAAAAGGTTTCACTGTTTCCTGTATTGTGACCAAGTCAAGTCGGAGTTTTAAACTCCGACTTTAGCGGAGAAGAGTTAATCCAACGACGGTTTACGCTTCAACAGAACTGGGTCGTTACGTATTCAGTTATCGGGATTGATATCGGTATCGGTTTGATGTGTCAGTCAGTGTGGGAGGAAAATGGCTTTCTTTTTACATGTAAAATACTAAAAAAAAACATATTGTAAATTCATTTATTGAATTTAATGTATAATGTTTGGATTATGAGTCTCTTGAATATCAAAAGTCAACCAGAGGCTCTAGTTTTTATAAAGTCTAATAAACTGTGCACATGAACTCGCAGTCGCAGTAGAGTTTGTTCATCTTGTTTTTTTGTTTATGAAGTGTTAGTCTAAAACAATTTCATCATTTGAAGATCCAGGACTGTTGAACCACTAAAAGTCTATTTTTTACTCTCCTGGGTGCATGGACACTGGTAAATATAAAACTTTGAACTCTTCGGTTATTGGTAACAGCAGAAGCAGAAGCACCTACGTGTCGGTTATTGGTTTTGGTTTATTGGCAGTATTGACACGTGTCTGAAGCCAGAACTTGAGCCGACTTCCTCTTGTGTCCATTGACAGTCGCTTGTGTGGCATTTGGTCGACTTCTGTAAACATGTAACTTTGTGGCAGCGGCTGGAAGGAGATTTGTGCACAAACAGCCCTATTTATTGATGTGCTGAACGCGCGGTCGCCGCGTTTGTCTGCAGGGATGCTTCTCCACACGATCCTTGACCACAATGACCTGTCGTAGCTTCGTAGACGTGGCTGCTGGTGCTAAACATCCATCCTAACTAAACCCGCTTCAAATCCAAACTTTACACTCGCTAACAACAGACCTGGAAGTGAAAGAAATCAGATTTTACTGGAAAAAGAAAACATCGCATGAATACTATGACATGGACAATCTTTTCCTAGGATTTTGCTTCGTATCTGCTGCTATCAGTCGAGTGGAGGGACGATGTTGTGGCTTTGCAGTTGAAAATGCTTCTGTAGGTGTTCTGACTTGAGTTACGATTGTAGAAAAGACGTCTTCAACATGATCTTACGCTGCAGCTCCTCATGTGCACCTCCGTCTCCAGGCCGATGACCTGCTGTCCTACAGACGGAGCAGGTTCCTGCAGCCCGAGGACTTTAAAGTGGCACGTGCTTGCAGCGTCAGAGTGCACGACTTTGTGACTGCAGTGAAACGAACACTCTGCACATGTCTGCCAGCGTGTGAATGTAAACTTTTACTAACGAGTGACGCAGTTTCGTGCATCTGGCTCATTTTGTCGCAGTTATCATTCTGGCACCCCGGATTTAAAAAAAGCCTTTTTGAAGTGGCCTTTCATGACGTTCTGTATTGATCACATGCAGCACCGTTGTCCTTCCTCAGCTGTTAGACTCGTATCTGCATGCTGTGAATGTAATATTGAGAAGTCAGAATAATGAATGTGGACATTGCATTAAGAGTTTTGTCCTCTGAAATCATCAGGAAAAAAAAGTTAAATGTTTAGAGATTATAAATGTAACGAGTCAGACCAGTGAAGCGAGGGAGTGTGTGTGTGTGTGTGTGTGTGTGTGTGTGTGTGTGTGTGTGTGTGGTGTGTGTGTGTGTGTGTGTGTTTGGGGTACTGTTGGGTTCTCTCTTTTAATCAAGCCCAACTTTAATGAACTGTCTTTGTGCATCACTTTCATTAGCACATTTACTCAATCAATACGTTCTGTGTATTCAAGCAATTCAATGAAAAGTATAATGTGATGGTTGGATTGGAGTGTGTATGTGTGTGTGTGTTTGTGTGTGGGTTTGTGTGTGTTTGTGCATGTTTGTGTGTGTGTGTGTTGTTGTGTGTGTGTTTGTGTGTGTTTGTGTGTGTAAGTGTGTGTGTGTGTTTGTGTGTGTAAGTGTGTGTGTGTGTTTGTGTGTCTAAGTGTGTGTGTTTGTCACGTTCGGCACTTTTGCTTGCTTCTATTTTTGCATTTACATGCTGCACATAGAGCTCATTTTGCACAATGTTAATGTTGCAGCTTTTGTGTGTGTGTGTGTGTGTGTGTGTGTGGGTGTGTTTGTGTGTGTGTGTGTGTGCACGCGGTGTGTGTGCACGCGTGTGTGTGTCAGGGCTCGAAGATGCATTCACAATTAATTTGTCATTCCAGTTCAGCCTGAACCGTCAATAGCGATATACGTCACTCAGTCTCTATTCATTCCTACTTCTTTCCCATCATGCAGCAGTTTGGCTGCAGAATGCACTGATTAGCCCTCTGACCATTTAATTAATTAGGCTAGGCGCTTAATTATGACAAACTGCATTACTGCAGCGGCACGCCGGGTCTCAGGCAGGTTATGTTCGGTAACAATTTGATTTGAGTGAAAATGGGGCACACTGATGGAGGAGGGGGGGTTTATTGAGCGGAAAGAGACATATGATGAGATTAACAATAATCAGAGCAGCGGGAATTGCCCATGACCAGCCGAGGAGATGGGAGGGAAGGCGGGAAGGGTGAGTGAAGGGATGAGACGGATCAAATTAGGTTTTCTCTTCTCATTAGGATCTAGAGAGCAAAGTGATGCTGAGAGAATGTGTATGTGTCGGTGTGGTCTGCGCGCGCAGAGATTTAATATGCTCAATGTGTCCATATTCTTCTGTTGCAGCTGAGATAATAATCTAATCTGCATTAGTCTTCTCCGATCTTTGCTGGTTGAATAATGAAAGAGGATCATTTATCTTGGTATTTAGTTTTCCTTCAAAACAAGAGAAGCACAGCTTTAGACGATCATATAAGATCCACCTGGATGTGCATAAGAAATATATACATATTATAATATATGTATATATATATATATAGATATATATATATATATATATATATATATATATTATATATATATATATATTCATGTCTTAAAATTAAAATGATGTCTTAAAATTAGAATATATTTAAACATAACATATTTTCTTTTTCACAAAGTGGTCTTAATTAGTCTGTGAAATGTTTTGTTGGAAATATCGCAGAGATACAATCGAATAGGTCCCTCACCATCACCGACTTGTTTTTACAGCTAAATCTAGGGGGGGGAGTCAGACATTCGATTGACTCCTCCCCTCTCTTCTGCAAGGAGGAGGTCCTTTGAAGTTGGAGTTAGAAGTGCTCATGAGGGGAGTGAAGGACGAATGATGTGAAGTTGGAGAAGGAGAACGGGATCATTTTCCTCTGATCTGCGTCTGTGATGTCACAATTCCCAGAAAAGCTGAGCTGCTCACTAGATGAAGAGCAGAGGTGTTCATGGCAGTTTGACAGGGCGTCCAGACCAGTCAGCTGACAAATGACACGTCAGCAGCGTGTTGGACGATGCTTTGAAGAAGGCTGGAGCTCAACGCCAAGACTGTCGCCGTATAAAACGTCTCTTAAAACATCAATTGTCTGATGAAAAGAAAACTACAAATATCATATCATAGACGACAAAATGACCTGATCAACCTAATGCAGAGGTGATTTATACCAGCAAATGTTCTGTGTTCTCTAGACATTATCTCGATGTATTTCTTGATGTATGCGTGAACATGTGTACTTGCTGACATCCCGACCTGCAGTCCTCATCCCCTTGGATCACCGTATCCATATATCACCATATACACAGAAGTCTAATTGGACTACTGATGATAGTTACTATTGTATCCTGTCTTGTACCTTTGACGGTGTCTCTATGTCTCTATTCTTTCTTATTTCTTGCTCTACCCGGCTGGTCTTCGGCAGGAGGGTCCCCCCCATATGATCCAGGTCCTGGTCCAGGTTTCTTCCCTCTTAAAGGGGAGTTTTTCCTGCCACTATTTGGTTTAAGGTTTTTCTTCCACTAGGGGAGTTTTTACCTGCCGTTGTTTATGTAATAATTGCTCGGGGGTCATGTTCTGGGTCTCTGGAAAGATCCTGGAGACAACTTGTGTTGTAATAGACGCTATATAAATAAATTGAATTGAATTGAATTGTCAATGACTGCATAACTTATGGCCAACCGTACTACAACACAGCGGCTGCGTCATGCTCTGCCCATAACTTATTGGATGTACACCAGCGTATTCACCAACACTTTTTTATGCATCAGGATACGCTGGCCACCCCGTCAAGGTGTGCAGGGCCTTTAGGGACGGAAGGAGGAGACGTCCAGTCATCTGGGACTCAGATGAAGTCAAGAGGAGTCAGCTGTTCCTCTGGTTAGGAGGCCTCCTGGAAGTGTCCCTGGAAGCTCCCAGGTAGACCCAGAACATGCTGGAGAGGTTGTTTCTGCCGATCTGGGAGAGGGACGTCTGGGGATTTCTGCTCGCATGTTTTCCCTACCGCCTTCAGCTGGATAAGAGGAAGTTAATGGATGGATGGATGGATGGATGGATGGATGGACGGACGGACGGATGGGGGCATGGATTGAGGGATGGATGGATGTATGGATGGATGGACGGACGGACGGATGGATGGATGGATGGACGGATGTTCAAAGTCCAATAAACATGTAACATGTAAGAAAAACTAGATTTCTTTGGTGTATTTTTTGACGTCAGGCTCTTCGCGGTTAACTGTACAGAAATAATAATATTGTTTTGCCTCCCAAAAATGTACATCGTCCAGCCTTTAATATTTCACAGGTCCATTTCATGACGCTGGACCTCTGGCCGTCTGAAGCCCCAGTAATTGAGAACCTGCATATTACTGGATCAGAAATAAATTCCTTTTATACACTGTTGATGATTTGCGCTTATGCTTTTCATCTTATACTAAAGATACAAAAGAATGCCTTGTAAAGCTTTATAAGCTTTTTGAGGGGAGTTTTTAAAGGGATGAAGTCTTATTCAGACACAGTGAATCCCTGCATCAGGACCGTGCGCTGCGTCGCCTCCAGCTAGACCACAATATGGTAATGCCCATGTGAATAGCGAGAGGAGTGGTATGGTGAAATGATGAATTATGATAAATAAGGCATAGCATAGGCATGAGGAGGGGAAATCACCATTATAATGCACTGTGATGTTGTGTGTTTGTGACTGGTGTAGCAGAGCTCCCTACATCACAGAGAGGAATGCCGACCAAAAGACTCATTCAGAGGGGGGGGGGGGGGGGGGGGGCTGGAGGAGGGCGAGATGAGAGAAGGGAGAGGAAATGAAGGAATAGAAGGAGGAGGAGATGAAAAGGCCTCTGACAGACACCTATATTAACCCCCGACCCCCAACACCAGGAGTCTGATCCCCGCAGCTCGGCCGGACAGACTTAACGTAGCAGGACCTCCAACATTATTTGATGCTGCCAAAGAGCCACGACAGCCCGTCAACATTCACGCCGACGCTGTCGTCAACCGCGCTCACCAGCAGCCTGACCTATCAGCTGACGCGGTTTGTGATTATTATTTTTACCACCCTTCAAAGGAAAACCAGAAGCCACCTCCGTCAGATGTGAAGCTGTAGCTCCAACCATCCTCGGTGGTCGGAGTGCTCACGGCGCCAAAGAAAGGCAGGGTTAAACCTCTCTCTGGGAGGCGTCATGGCGATCAGCCACAAATCGATGAATCCAATTGGACACGTTGGTGCTTAATGTCCCCCCCCCCCCCACCACCACCTAACCACCCTCCACCACCATCACCGCCACCTAACCCCCTCACACCCTAACCCCCCTTCCACCATCACCACACCCTAACCCCCACCACCACCATTACCACAACCTAACCCCCCCCACCCCCACACCCACAATCACCCACAACTAACCCCCCCCCCCTCCACATCACCCCCACCTAACCACGCACACCACAACCTAACCCCCTTCCACCATCACCGCCACCTAACCCCCACCACCACCATCACCACCACCTAACCACGCCACCACAAACCTAACCCCCTTCCACCATCACCACCACCTAACCACGCCCACCACAACCTAACCCCCCGTCCACCATCACCGCCACCTAACCCCTTCCACCATCACCACCACCTAACCCCCACCACCACCATCACCACCACCTAACCCCCTTCACACCGAACCCCCCTTCCACCATCACCACCACCCTAACCCCCACCACCACCATCACCACCACCTAACCCCCCTTCCACCATCACCACCACCTAACCACGCCCACCACAACCTAACCCCCGTTTCCACCATCACCACCACCTAACCCCCACCACCACCATCACCGCCACCTAACCCCCTTCACACCTAACCCCCCTTCCACCATCACCGCCACCTAACCCCCTTCACACCTAACCCCCCTTCCACCATCACCACCACCTAACCCCCACCACCACCATCACCACCACCTACGCTGCCCCCACGCTGTTTTTTAACACCTAGGGTGAGCAGATATTCACTGAGTGTAACAAAAAGTAATTTGTATAAGAAACAATAAAAATACCTTACCCTACCTTTACCTGAAAATAGTAAAAAAACAAAAAACATTTAAAGTTTTAATAAAATGTGTGCTTCGGTACTCACAAATGTTCAGGTAGCGGAGGGTGAAGAGATATTTACTGAACGAAACAAAAGTGTTCGCGATAGGAACTTATTAACCTACCTTTAACTGAAATGATCAAACAATGTTTAAAATTCTTTTTTTCAAATATCACAATATTTTGTAAGTTTGTGCCCATGTAAAACAGTTGGTAAGCGAGTAATAC
The DNA here is from genome assembly GCA_014839995.1 of Xenentodon cancila. Lineage (NCBI taxonomy): Eukaryota > Metazoa > Chordata > Actinopteri > Beloniformes > Belonidae > Xenentodon > Xenentodon cancila. Next base: position 1,348,253 of record CM026206.1, read on the forward strand.
ATGACATGAAATGGTTAATTAAAACAAATAATAATAAGAATAATGCTGCTAATAGATGATGTTACAAAGACCTTTGAGATTTTATCATCTGTGGGACATAACCGTACAAGATGCTGAATATCTGGAGAACCCCCCGCATAGGAGCGAGTTGAAAACCCTACACCGGGTTTTCGTGATTGTCTTGGACTCTCGTGCCAGCTCTGCATTTGAAATGAAATGTTGTAGAAGCTCCGTGGGCTCAGGACCACATCTGACAAACCGTCGCCATCTCTGCATTCATGAATGAGGCTACAACTACCAAACCATCATCAGAAATGCCTCCTCTTCCTCTGGCTTGTTTAGATTGAAGTAGAAAAAGCTCCTGTGGTCGGAGGAACCAGAGTCTGGACGTTTGGACAACATGAAGGCTGCGTCCTCGAGGCTGAAGAGGGGGGGGGCCGTGCAGCTTGAAATCAGCTCACAGTTCAAAGCCAGCATCTGGGATGCATGTGGACGTCATAACAGTGAACATGGCATGTGCACATCAGTGAAAATGCTTTGCAACATAGCTTCCATCCAGATGCTGCCTTTTTTACAGAAGGTTGTGCTTGTTTTAACCGAGACAACGCAAAACCACAGCCGAACCCCAGGTGTGTAACTGGAGTCTCCATCAAGTGGATGGACCAAGATTGTCCAGCAGTTTTTTGTTCACTGGTACACGAAAAAGAAAATAAAAATATTCCAAGACATTTAAAATATCCCCATAAAATAATAAAAGGGAAAATACATCGGTATGGTATGAAGGGTTGAGAGATGAATAGTAAAGACATTTTGATGAATCTTTGGTAGTTTTGCATTGTTCCTGAACTTTGGTCATAACTTTGATGGACAGAATTCTAGGCACAGCCAAGAGAAGTCCGTTTTTTAGTGACCTCAGAGGACGTTTCTGCTCTACGTAGATGACATGTTCTGTTGGCGTCATCAAACCGACCACCAACAGCTTGTATGGAGCAGTTGGAGGTTGATAGTGAAAGTGCAGGGTGAGAATCAGCACCTCCAAATAGGAGACTATGCTCTTGGAAAAGGTTGTAGAAAAATGCCCTCTCCTGGTTTGGGATGATGGGTGGTCGCCTCAAGTGGAGGCGTTTGGCTGATACGGTCTGTTCTGATGAAAAAGAGCCACAAGGCTTCCTGTTTACTGGCTGGTTATGTTCCGGGCTTCACCTGTGGGCTCCGACTGCAGGTAATGACCAAAAGCCCGAGACTGCATATACAAGCGGCTGAAATGAGTGTCCTCTGCAGGGTGGCTGGACTCTCCCTCAGAGACAGGGGGAGAAGTTTCACCAGGAGGGACTGTGATGGAGCTGCTGCTCCTCCACCTCGAAAGGAGCCAGTTGAGGTGGTTGGGATGGTTCCTGGACACCCTACCTGGGAAGGTGGTGTTCAGGCATGTCCAACCAAGCAGGGGTCCCAGGGGAAGATTGCATCTCTCAGGTGGCTTGGGAACGCCGCAGTATTCCCCGAGAAGAACTCGAGGAGGTGAATGGAGAGACGGGCAACTCGGCCTCTCTTCTTAAGCTAATGGCCCAGCAAGGTGAAGTTAGATAAGTAGAAGTGGATGGATGGATGGATGGATGGGTGGGTGGATGGATGGATGGATGATGGATGGATGGATGGATGGATGATGGATGGATGGGTGGGTGGGTGGATGGGTGGGATGGATGGATGATGGATGGATGGATGGATGGATGGATGGATGGGTGGATGGATGGATGGGTGGATGGGTGGGTGGATGGGTGGATGGATGGATGATGGATGGATGGATGGATGGATGGATGGATGGATGGATGGATGGATGGGTGGGTGGATGGATGGATGGATGGATGGGTGGGTGGATGGATGGATGATGGATGGATGGGTGGATGGATGGGTGGATGGATGGATGGATGGATGGATGGAGTGATGGGTGGATGGATGGATGGATGGATGGATGGGTGGGTGGGTGGGTGGATGGGTGGATGGATGGATGATGGATGGATGGATGGATGGATGGATGGGTGGATGGATGGGTGGATGGATGGATGATGGATGGATGGATGGATGGATGGCTGGATGGATGGATGGGTGGGTGGGTGGATGGTGGATGGATGGATGATGGATGGATGGGTGGATGGATGGGTGGATGATGATGGTGGGTGGAGGTATGGACTGGGTGGATGGATGGATGGATGGATGGATGGATGGATGGATGAGGATGGATGGATGATGGATGGGTGGGTGGATGGATGGATGGATGGGTGGATGGATGGATGGATGGATGGGTGGTGGGTGGATGGATGGATGGGTGGATTGGATGGGTGGATGGGTGGATGGGTGGATGGATGGATGGATGGATGGATGGGTGGATGGATGGGTGGATGGGTGGATGGTGGATGGATGGATGGATGGATGGATGGATGGGTGGATGGATGGGTGGATGGATGGATGGATGGATGGGTGGATGGGTGGATGGATGGATGGATGGATGGGTGGATGGATGCTGGATGGATGGATGGATGGATGGATGGATGGATGGATGGATGGATGGATGGATGGATGTGTGGATGGATGGATGGAATGGATGGATGGGTGGGTGGAGGGATGGATGGATGGATGGATGGGTGGGTGGATGGATGGATGGATGGATGGATGATGGATGGATGGATGGATGGATGGATGGATGGATGGATGGATGGATGGATGGATGGATGGATGGATGGATGGATGGATGGATGGGTGGATGGATGGATGGATGGATGGATGATGGATGGATGGATGGATTCCCGTCCAACTTCAATTTCACATTGGATAACAGGTATGTACTAAAAATATATAAACATAAAAATATGCACTCAGCTCACCAAAATGATCATTATTAGGTGTTAATCCCACAACTTTTGGTCCCTAAATGACATAAATAGTCAGAAATATCTTGCAGAAGGTTTCGAAGCACTTCAAGGGAAGAAGCAAATTCTCAAAACTAAAAAGCTGTTAAATAGGAATGTTTTTTCCCCTTAAAATAAGAGACTATTGATTACTAATTAAATGCCAATCAACAGCCTCCAAATGACTCGTTTTACCTCCAATGCATTCATTATAATGTACTTTAGACAAACGTATCAACCTAATGCATGTAAAGTAGTTGAATGTGCCGTCTTTTCCCTTCGTCTGACACCTCCCAGAATAACACGTGTAATGGTTGTAAAGATATACACGTTTGCAGCCTCCAGCATCCGACAGATATCACAGCTGTCACTCACATGCACTGCTGTGATGACAGCTAATATGGTATCGGTGTGGTGAGCTGATACGTTGGGCGCCGGTGTCGTTCTGGAGGTTTCATTGCGGTGAGCCCCTCACATCCCCCGCCTAACGGTGTGGTTTTGGCTCCCTCCCTCCAGAGCGGAGTTCAGACACATAATCCCACCCTGCTAATTGGCCCCCCTGATGGCACCGCAGTGCACAGAAACATACTCCACGCTGCTGCAGCTGAAACTACCACTAAAAAAGAAAAGACAATACATGGTTGTCACTTGCAAGGTGAAGGTTTTAAATCGGTCTGTCTTTATTCATCCTTTTTAACACCATCTGAAATAGCACATGGCACACAGTACAGATGGCATTAAATATCTCATCAGACATGTCTATTCACCCAGAAAGATCCAACATTTTAAAGAGTTTCTTTGTGTTTGAGAAGGTCGTTCTTCTTCTGACTTAAAGATGTTATGATGAATATTCTGGATATACTGATTACATGATGCTCTCTATATTCTGTCAACCCATCTTAAACAACAAGGACGGGGTAAATGTCAACGATTTCCCTGCTGTTTCACACCTTTCAGTATGACAGCCTCGACGAGCAGCCTGCAGGGGACTCCTCTAAGACTGGTAACAGACAGACTCGAGCTCCCATTAATATCTAAACTGTAATAATATTAACACCTAGTTGAGACATCGGGAATGTTAGGTTAAGAGTTCACGTGAAAGTGTTGAAAAACAATAATTCCTCACGTGACCACTCAGGGCTGCCTCCAAAGTTGGCCGGCCTGGGGCAACCAGAGGACACCAGCTGGACGTGGCTCAGCCACCTTATGCAGCAGCTGGGTCTTCCGGTTGAGAAACCTTCCCATCGGATAATCTCGGTACCCCTAAAATTTCAAATTGGGGCGTTTCTCTGCAGGCAACTATAACTCGTGGCATCACATGATGAGACTCCTCCCACACAAGTCCCCACACCTTCACCACCGAGCTGTCAGAGGGTTCTTTTGTCGACACAGTAGATAAATGTGCCTCCATGTGACAAGAAGTAGTATTATTACATAGAGTGGCTTTTAAACTTAATTTGTGACTTCTCTAACTGTGTTCTTGTGCTGTGATTTACTGCTCTTTCTAGATCTATGTGCCCTAAAAGCAGAAGGTAATGCACCATTAATGTCCGTTGATGCAATAAATCAGCCAAATGTTTATTTGTAATTCTGACGTTCATCATTAGAAGAAGCAGCGGTGAGAAAGAGCTGCAAAGGTAAAAAACAAAAAACCTTTTGTTGCATTTGTTGCAGCTACAGTACAGACATTTCGAAGCCTAATTTTAATTATTATCTTCTTTACTCGTATGTCTCTCTCACAGCAACACTTGTCGCGGGTCTTATTCAGTAGCAATGACCGCCTTCTCCCATAACGTGAATTTGCACCACCTCAGGTGTCTGCTCCCATATTTTGGGTCATGCCGATCCACAATCTTGTCGGCTCCCATCGCTTCCACCGCACCTCCTTTCCTCCACCCTTGCTGGGGATCAGCATGCTGAAGGCAGCAGTTTCAGGACATCCTATAAGCGCATGGATAAACCCAGCACTATATATATGCAAATCCCATTCATTCTTCTCCCAGAGTGTAATTGGACAATCATGTGGGTTATTGATCGACACGATGATGGCTCTATATGGACGTGCACGTGTTAATTTGTTTATGTATGTCTGTACAAGGAGTTTAGATGAAAGTAGAGGTGAGGGATGAAGACACTGAAGTCAGTTTAAGAATCTCCTTCCTAAGTGAAGGTCAAGGTTGAATGGTGGAACCCTACACACTAACAAGTGATGCATTCAAGGCGCACTATAGTTTTAAAAAAATGTCAACTGGAATTGGTGTGTTGTGGGTGTATGTGGATGGCATGGCGTGGGGCATAAATAAAAACGCGTGTTAATTAGAAACTATCAAGACAAGAGTAGACACACATACGTGGATCTGACGGTTACACTTCCCACTGGTAAACGATTTCTGTGGCTGGATCTCGTTGGTGTGGTACTGTTCCACCGACCTAGGAAAAAAAAAGGCGATCTGACTTGTTTGTTAGCATTTGTTATCAAACTGTTCCAACACGTAACTTGCCTAAAATGGTTTCAGCATTTCCTTCGGAGACTATTGGGAAGGGAAAAAAGGCTTTAATATCTTTAATATGTTCAATTGGTATGATGTTTCTAGTAGAGTAACGCACTGGAGGCCTGCTGTCCGATCAGCTCAGCTGCCAACCACACCAGAGCGCTCCGGAGATTTCTGCAGAAAACAGATCATCTGATCATCAGAGCAGGAGCGCGGGCAGAGTGGGTTCCCCGCTCACCTGACAGTGAACGCCACATCGTCCATTTCCTCAGCCATTCCCAGTGCTGCTCTCAAGCCCGGATAAATAGGGAGGATACATGGTGACAGTTATGCCAGGAAAAAAGAAATCAAAAATGGATATGTGGACCGTAATCATCTGCTGTAGTGACTGCAACAAAAAGAGTAAAAGTACAACTGGAGAGCCTCAGACCTACTGCCAGCATGCAAACCGGTGTTCTCACTGTAATTTATATAAACCACAGCAGCAACCAGGATCCATGACCAGGATCCTGGTCATGGATCAAATCACTGCTCTCCTGAGTCTAAGCTTTACCTTTGTCTGGACTCTTCACTCCTACATCCTGACGTAAACTTCCTATGTAGTCTGATTCCATGAAGTTGGATCGCATCCTCTGGACTGCCTCAGACCGTCCGAGCCCTGAGGCAACCTAACCGGCCCATGTGTGGGGTGTACCAGTTTGGGATTGTGGTAGGAGTCCTTCCACCAGAGGAAGAACCACCTCCAAAGCATCTGACGCTTTTTGATTTGTTTGTTGGTTAATTGTCTTCTATTCTGCTGTCTTTAATAGCTTGCAGATCCTAGTTTTATCCATCGGCTCTCCCTTTTTCCTCTCTACTTTCTTCCATTTCTCGTTGACCAAACCTTTTTTCCATTTTAAACTCTGTATGTTTAATTTGTTGTTTATTTCTTTTCATTGGTCTCATTCAGCTGGAGTAGAGGTATAAAATCCTTCAAAACACTGGAGACAAACTGTTTCGTCTGAGGGCTTATGTCTATTAGCTTTAAAATCTAGAATTAATGTCTTAGGTTCTAAATTGGTCCTAAGTTCAAATTAAACAGTGAACTGGAGAGTGCTGGGGGTTTTCCATCATCAGCTCCTCTAAACTGTGTAAGTTTGCTCTCATTATGTGCTTTAATCTCCTTGTTTCTGCGCGGAGATAACAGCCTTGAACGCCACGTGCACAACCCGTTCGTATGTCAAACATTGTGCTGTGATGAGTGCATTAGCACATTCGTGCATTTGCCGCTCATCTTGCAAACCTGCCTCCTCAGCAGGAGCAGCTTCCTCATGTAGAACCAGAACAGTAGATATTCATGCACACAAACAAATCTCTGTCTTTTTGTGTAAGTGGTCCCATGTGTGTGATCACAACGAAGAGGAGCAGGCGATGAGTATTTACTGGCTGACCAGTGTCTCAGGGAAAGATTGAGATTGGGGGTGCCTTCGACACGTGGACGATTTACGAGCGCTTTGACGCCGCTTTCCTCCTAAATTACAGCCGGCCGGCAACAATGAGACGGCCTGGAAATGAGGTCCGAAGCTCTGAGCCTCCCCCAGGAGTAACAGTCCCTGACTCAACCCCTCAGCTCTCCGTTTTACACACCCCAACCGGCAAGCTCATCCTGTTTTCAAGCTCAGAAGATGGAGGGAAAGGAAAAAAGAACAGCTTCATTTTCTTTTTCAAATATATCTCTCCTCACAGAGATATTTAAATCAGTTTGTGTTCAGTGTTAAAGGCAGCGCGACAATTTACTTGTTGTCTGGGGTTCAAGCTATGACTAACACAATTATCTGTTCCTGTGATTATTATCATCATTTTCTGGTTTACATCCTCCTGCTGCCACTCACTCTGGTGAGGTCCGTTGATGTTCTCCCCCCTGCAGGGATGGAGATGGGCCACCTACATACGATTTCACACCCAAAGCGCCGATAAACGGGAGAAAATCAGTTGGTCGACTGTCATGTGTGATTGTGTGTTTGATGTGTGTGAACAGAAACTGCACTGAGTTAAAGGATTTAGTGGCATGGTAAATGGTAGGGGTAGATTCAAATTATGCAATCTTATGTAAATGGTTTGCATATGGAGTACAGACATGCACTAATTCATTATTCAAAGGTCAAACTTCAACAGCCAGTCATGTGATTTCGTTTGCGTAAGTGGTATTAGCATATATATCTGGTTATATGTGTCTTTACAAGACTAGACAGACTGTATTTCAGACTACTTATTTGATAACAAATCAAGATTAATTCAGCGCTCCTGAGGAGACAGTCAGACGAGGGAGAAGAGGTCCGATCCTCTCGGTTTATCAGGGCACACGTGCAGCCCTGAGTTTGGTTGCGTCAAAATTAACAGACAATATAGTTACTTACTATCAGCTCTGGAGGTTAGGGCCAGAATAGAGTGTAGTCCTACTTTTTCTTGCCATTGCCTCCATTAATGTAACAGGTGAAAGTGGTTCCCCGGGATCCATAGGAGCATGTTTTTCTCTTAATCATCTTCTCAGGGCTCCACTGATGATGCTTTACAGCGATGCAACGACCTCAGAGTTCAGCCCGTAACTGAATCAAAGCAAAGCAAATCTGGCAGATGCTAAGCAGAAATTCTCTCAGCATCAACGTCATCTAACGTCTGTTTATGACACAACCGTGAGTGTTGTTTCAACAGATAACCAGGATGGGTTCGCTGGTTCTTACCGCTTAAAACGTAAAAGAATATCGAAAGTGCTCACTGTCCCAGGGTTCACTGTCAACGGAGGAGAAAACCTCCAGAAGCTACCAGGAGGCCAGCGGCGACACCGAAGTGACTACAAGAGCTTCTGGAAGGTTCTGGTCTCTTCTGGCATGTGACGAGCATCCCGTGTTTCTGCACCAGCCCGGACGGCGGACAGCTCAGAAGCCGTTTCTTACGAAACTAATACGCAGGGACCTCTGACTCAAACCCAGACGTTCTCTTAATGTCTCCACATTTGGGGACATGGTGCAAAGGTCCGACGAGACAAAGGTTGAATCCGCCAAGGAAGTGAAGCATGGTGGAGGTAGCATTATGATTTGGGGTGTTTCTCTTCCCCTGAACCTGGGGGGCACTTGTCAAGGCGGAAAGGCCAGTCTTAGCCAGTTTTTTACCGTGAAATTCCTGCACGTAATCAGTGCGTCAAAAATTCCAGTTGTTAAAATGTAAATATGTAAAACCACAGGGAGCAGAGGGAAGAAGAAATGACTTGAAATGATGTAAAACAAAGGAAAAAAGGAAGAAAAAGGTTCTGTAAAAATAATGAGGCAGCTGTGTAAGAACAGGAGATGCGTCGGGTAGATCAGAGGTCAGTAGTCCGAGTGTGCGTGCGTGTGTGTGTGTGTGAATGTGAGTGTGTGTGTGTGTGTGCTCTCGGGGGGGCAGGTTGTTTATGGTGATCTTGTCACGTTTCGTCTCTCTGGGACAATCAGGAGATTAAGTGTTGAGGAGTGGCTGGATCGCGGCTGCAGTCACATGCCATTACTCACTCTCTGCATCACAATTAGTGCAAATGGCACATTACAGAGAAATTATCATCAATATGATATTAAGGGACCCTGGCTAAACCAATCAGGAGAAAATTGCTTATCCACTGGTAACTAAAGATGACTCTGAGGCGGCAGCATACAGGGGTGACACTGACACGGCCTCTGAGCCCCGAGACAAAAAACGAGCTCCAACTACTGGCTGACGGCTTCACTGACTGGAAAATATGTCCATTTGGAAAATGATGTTCAGGTTTTGGGAAGAGCTTTCCAAACCTCAAGCAGCTGCAGACTCACCTCTGATCTATGGACACTGGGCCCTTGTATCGGCCTCCTGGGTGGAGCTGTAGAGACACCAGACGTAGCGTCTCGAAGGTAATACGCTGATGTTTATAACAACACGTTTATTTGGAGCCGTATGGGAAATTTCATGTCACCATTTTTGAAGTGTCACTAAAAACGACATTGTTCAGCTTTTATTAGCACAAACAAAGATAAGATAGAGAATGTTTTCTTTGCTCTGCTGCTATATCTGAACAAACGAAAGACAAACACCGAGAGGTACAACGGGGCGCTCACACGCCAGCGTTGGAAGCTGGCGTGCACAGCCAGTCATTCACTGTCAATGAAGCGACGTCCAAGAGCCACCCGTCTGACTTCCAGGTCGAGTCTCACGAGGAACTAAGACTGGGTGCAGTTCCTCGACTGGCCACTAGAGGCCGCAACAGCAAGTCCACCTCCATGTTAGAATGTCCAACTTTAGAGAAGAACTAAACATATTTACAGCCTGGTTTAGAAAACCATTTCGGTCTTAACTGTTTGATTTCCCATCCATGAAGACTATTTTTTGAACCACGCAAGGAAAGTTAATATAAAGAAATACCTGTTTTCTAGCCGTCTTTCTGAAATCGTGCAATTAATGAACGCACAAAGGGCTGTTTTTGAGTTCTCTCACTAGAAAACCAAGTCTCAAATGTTCTATGCTATGTGATTTTGATCCCTGTTCATGTTGCTGAAACACGAGCGTTAACAGGACGCTGCCGCGTGAGTGCGCGGTAACGTTTGCAGCGTCTGCTACTCCACATGAACACAACTGATCAACACCTTATAAAGCCTGATGCTGTGTATAACTGTGGCCTCTGGGTGTGGGAGTCGAACTCATCGTTGCTGAATGTCCATGTTTGCATGTTTGCAGGCTCTCACGCTGGTTAGATTTATATTTAAACGTTTTCTTGGACGGGTCCCCTCACATCTCTGTGAACTCATTCGTAATCAAGTTCCACGCGTGACCCGTATCGATGTGTTCCTTCATACGTTCGCTTTAGTTCAGAGCATCATCTCACACTTTCTGATGAAATAATGCTGCAACCAGGGAGTATTTCTGACAAAATTAACCCCAATGTGTCCTATTTTAATGTTTTTTTCTATCAGAAAAAACACAGCAGCGGTAAACAAAAGACATTCAAAACCAAACCCTGGGGAAAAGCTGCCCTGATGACAAAAGTAGCATCCAATCACCTTCAGCTTTGTTTATATGATGAAATGTACAGCAACTCTACATATCAGGATGAGTGAATGATTATGGAAGTAACACAAGACCAACTTTGGACCAATATAGTGCAAATTTGGCACAAATGTCACTGTTTTCTGTTTTCCAAAGAGATGCTGAAGAATAATGACGGCAGTTCTAAAATCAGCCGTAGTTCTCCGGACTTGTGCTCACTTCTTGTCCCTCCGCCCCATCCCTCTCCCCTTCATTACTTCTCCATATGTAGATAGCCTCACATTATTATTTCCCTGCCTTATTTTGCTGACACAACGCCAGCCAAATGAAGTGAGATATACGGCAGGGCTTATTGGTGGAGATGGCCAATCCCTTCTGGCCAAAACCATTAACAAAATGGACCACACTTTGTCTTCTCGTAGTTTTCAAATTGTTCTGGGTTGATGGGTGGGAGGTTATTTTTAGAGCTTAATCAGATGTGGAAAATAACAAATAACAAAGAATAAACCGACTCTTTCTGCTGTTCAGAGATTTCTGCTAAGGTGCTGCGTGAAAAGAAAGGGTCATGTGACGTGAGCAGCCTTTAAGGTGCTGCCAAGAGAACGAGAAGAAACAAGAACTCAACAGGATTAGGACACAAATAAACAGTGATTAGGAAAACAAATAAAACTGAAGGAAAACTTAAAATAATCCAGAAGTCCCGTCACATTGCATTTATGTAGAAAGTTATAATACCTCAAAAACCGATGAATCCCAGTCAGTATGTCTGTCTGGTCTTGGTTTTTCTTGCCAACCAAACATCTGGTCTTCTTCTATCTTCTCTCTAACTGGTGGAGACAACAGTTCAGGCTCTGTCATTCTCCCCATCAGTTTTATCTTCTTCTCAGCATTTACATGTGTGGATGTAAAATGGGTCTCACATGGGATTGTATGCAGTTTTTAGTTTGTGTTGTCGCTCTTTTGGATTCTAAGTGGGTTCTACATGGATCTTAGGTGGCACCCAGCTGCTGAGACCCATACAGTTTTCCCCTGTCTTTTCCCAAGCCTGTGTAGGCAAGACAAAGCAAGTTTATTTGTATAGTGCAATTCAACAACAAGGTCATTCAAAGTTCTTTACAGAGACATTAAAACATCACATAGTAGAAATAAAAAGCATGATTTAAAGTTTAAACAAAATAAAGTTTTGAAGTTTTGAAACTGAATCTTAAAAGTAAAACAGCAGATTTGTGTCTTTATTCAAATTAAGCTGAGAACAAGTGAGTCTCCAACCTGGATTTAATAAACCGAGTTTCAGCTGATCTGAGGGTTTCTGGGAGTTTGATCCAGACATGTGGAGCAGAGAAGCTGCAGGAAGCTTCTCCACGTCTGGTTCTGACTCTGGGAACTGAAACCGGATCCAGATGACCTGAGGGGTCTGGAAGGTTCCTACTGGGTCAGGGGGTCACTGTTGTATTTTGGTCCTAAACCATTCAGAGCTTTATAGACCAGCATCAGAACTTTAAAGTCTGTCCTCTGATGGACAGGCAGCCAGTGTAGAGACCTCAGAGGTACTGGAGCAGCAGAGTTCTGGATGAGCTGCAGGTGTCTAACTGATGTTTTAGGTGGACCTGAAGATGCTGGTACAATAATCAAGTCTACTGAAGATGAATGCAGGACTAGTTTCTCCAGGTCCTGCTGAGACATCAGATCTTTTAACCTGATATATTCTTGAGGTGATAGTAGGCCGACTTTGTTGTTGCCTTAATGTGTTTTTCCAAACTTAGGTCTGAGTCCATCGCTACACCCAGATTTCTGGACTGGTTGGTGGTTTTTAGATTGATGCTCTGTGGTGACCTGTGAACGTTTCTTATTGGCTCCAAAGACCTCGCTTTTGTTCTTGTTTAGCTCGAGAAAGTTGTGTCACATCCAGTCATTAATGTCCTCAACACATTTAACAAGATCCTGTACAGGCCTCTGTCTCCTGGTGACATTGTTTTATATATATATATATATATATATATATATATATATATATATATATATATATATATATATATATATATATATATATATAGCCCCCTGTGCAGTGGTTCCGTCTAAAACCTGACTGGAAGATGTCATAGCAGTTATTTTGTGTTAAAAAGTAAATAAGCTGTCGAAAAAACACTTTTTCAATTATCTTACTTAAAAATGGGAGATTGGAGATCTGTAGATCTGTAGTTGTCCATTTGTGTCTCGTGAAGATTGTTCTTTTTCAGCAGGTTTATTTACAGCTGTTTTTAGTGATTCTGGAAACACACCTGACATTAAGGATCTGCAACAGGTCTGACTCCGAAATCTTCAAATCCATCCATCCGTCCATCCATCCATCCATCCATCCATCCATCCATCCATCCATCCATCCATCCATCCATCCATCCATCCATCCATCCATCCATCCATCCATCCATCCATCCATTTTTACACCCACAGCTACCTGATCCTCTAGATCCTTCAAGAGAATACCAAGGTGTGTCTGCCTCAGGGCTTCGGTCTGGTTCTGACGACCTTATATATATATAAGGAGGGTCCCCCCAGGTCCTGGTCCAGGTTTCTTCCCCCTTATGAGCCAGGTCCTGGTCCAGGTTTCTTCCCTCTTAAAGGGGAGTTTTTACCTGCCGTTGTTTATGTAATAATTGATCAGGGTCATGTTCTGGTCTCTGGAAAGATCCTGGAGACAACTTGTGTTGTAATAGACGCTATATAAATAAAATTGAATTAAATTGAATTGAATTGAATTGAATTGAATTGAATTGAATTGAATTGAATTATATGTGGGGGCAACCCGGAGGCAACCCGGAGGCAACCCGGAGGCAACCCGGAGGCAACCCGGAGGCAACCCGGAGGCAACCCGGAGGCAACCTGTCCATTTGTCCATTCCAATTTAAGTGGCAACTCTCTCTTTACCAAACAGACCAATAAGAAGTCCACATTACTGCAGACACTACACCCAATCCACTTGTTGTTCTCCTGCATCCCTCGCTCAATTACAAGACCATGGAATACTTAAACTCCTCTCCTTGAAGTACCACCTCATACTAAACCTGAAGAGGGTATTCCACCTTTTTCTGACTGAGAACCATGCTCTCAGAGTCAGAGATGATGATTCTCGTCCTTGCTGCTTCATACTTGGCTGTGAACAGGTTTTCAAAGAACATTCTGGCCTCCAGTCACAGTCCCAAACATAACTGCTGGTTGATCGGTGATTACAAGGCAGGTTTCTGCAGGTTCTGTCGCCATGTACAGTGACGGACCTGGTAGGAGTTGGGACGGCTGCTGTCCACATCAGTGGAGACACCCATTCCCACATGCACCACTGGTAAACCTTGTGCATCATCGTTGTTGTACATAACTACAGCACATACATGTCTCTCTTATGTGCTGTGTAAAAATCATGGCCGCAGTATTTTAATGCAGTATCATATGAAACTAAAATCTAAATATCCCATTGTGTGGTTTTGGTGCAGCAGCGTACTCTCTAGTTTGGAATTACAGTTTGCTCTGTGTGTGTGCGTCCAGGCAGGTGTGGTCTAAACAGTGTGAGTATGAAAAAAGAGTCAAGCAGCACGGGTCTAGGTGTGCTGCAGCCGGCCCGGCTCATTTCACAGCTGTATAGGGATTAGGTGGTGGAGTGCGGTGGGGTAAGCTGTCTCTTTTATCTCATTCAAACATGTTGCTAATTCAGCAGAGAGCGGCTGCCGCGGGAGCCGGTGCCACTAAGCGCTGTATCATTCTCCCCGCCGTGAATAAACTGCTAGTCCTAATCCCCAATCAGCCGCCGTGACACGGATTATCACCCGCGACAAGCACAGCGACCCGGCAGAGAGGAGAAGAGGAGAGAAGAGGGGCCTGGTTAGGGAGAATGAGGTGTGGAGGGAGGAAAGTGGAGGTCAGAGTGGGAAAAGAGAAACGGAGTGGGAGGTGAAGAGTGAAAAGGGGAGGGAGAGAGCAAGCAAAGAAGGGAAGGACATACAAGCCCAATTATAAATAAAGAAAAAGCTGGGATACTGAAAAGGAAAAACATGCAATGTTAAGACATAGAAAGACTGAATTTGATGACAGCGACACATCTCAGGGTGAAGTTTTCCACTGTGTATGATCCTCTCAGCCCCGGTGTGTCCGGGACATGAGAAGACCAAGTCAGGGAGCTTTGGGAGAGGAATGTTGTCCCAGTCTGGTCTAATATAGCATTCCCGCTACTCAACACTCCTGCATTTTCTTGGTTGTATTTTTGTAGTTTCATGAAGCTCCAAATAGTTTCAGTTGGTGAAACATCTAGACTGCAGGCAGGTCGGCTCCGCACCGGTATGTGTTTGTTACTGTGCTGGACACACCCTCTGCTCTTCAGCCTGGACTATAGACTGTAAGAAGAACTGGACAGGCCTCCTGTGATGTCACCCACAGCATTACTCACGGAGCTTGGACGCCACAATCTGGGATTGTGATCTGTGCAGACGTCGTTTCAAGCGTTGCTACTGAAACATCTAAAATGAATGTTGACAGAGCTGAAAACAGGAATGTTGCCGCTTGGTCTGGAGGAGGCAGTTTTTTTAGAATGGATTTCAACGTAGGCCACGTTGTCTCCTCGCCTCAACCCATCTTGAAAGAGTTTTGGCCCAAAGAAGATGCTGCTGTTGCTGGAGCATGGGCCCTTTCTCAATTTGTCCTCTTGTCCAGGACGCATCCAGCCGAGGTTTGTGCAGACAGAAGGGAAATTAACAGATGAGGTGAGAGAACTTTGTTTTTGTTTGACAGAATGCAGTGTTAAGATTTTTTTCATTTAAGAATATAGGAATTATAACATAATATTAGTGGTAAAGTTATAAAGGCGGAGCGTAATTTTAGTTTCTGCTGAGCTCCTAACCATTAAAATCCATTAAAACACATCGTATGAAGGAATGGTCATAAAGGCTTGAGCAGGAGCAATGAAGGAACCACTCTCAGTTGTTCTAGTGTTTGGGTGTAGAGTATGTAGACGTTACGTGTACAGTGTGTTAGCTGAGCTGTGATGTCATCAAGAACAGAGCACGCCGACGTTCCAGCTGTAGAAAGAGGGAGATGCGTTCTCACGGCCTCCAAAGCAGGTTCTGCTGACTCGTACTTACAGCTCCAGACTTCCCAAAGATGCACAGTGTACTTGCGTTGTTGGGGATTGAGAAACGTCCATGGTCTCGCCTGGCTTCTTCTTTAGACGGCAGAGCTTCAGCCTGCGTTGCTGGATGAAGGGCCAGCGGCGTTCCGAGTCCACTGGTTCCCATCACACAGTCATGGGTGTCAGTGCAGAGCTGCAGGGCTGACGATCACAGGAATAAAACACTGACGTTGACCTTGTGCCCTGCACACAGACACGTCTTCAGATATTTGACTGATACTTCAGACTATCAGTTATTCTTTTGTTCATTTATGCTTGAGATATTTATTCTTTGCAGTTTTCCTTGGAGCAACATTATATTGAAATAGTTTGTTTTTCCAGGCTGACGGCCCTTCGGCCACATTTACATCTGAGAAACTCAACTCGCTCTAAGACCGTGTTTTACGCCCAAACTCGTCCCTGAGCTGTCACCAGTGAAACGTTCCTACCGGAGTTTCCGTGTTTCCGTGTTTCCGTGTTTCCGTGTTTCCGTGTTTCCGTGTTTCCGTGTTTCCGTGTTTCCAGCCTTTTGCTGCCCGTGTCCCAACTGTTTTGGAGACGTGGCTGGAATCAGATTCAAAGTGCGTTGATGGTTTTCATGACGCAGTAAGTGTCTGCACTCACATGATTCTCTTTTAAATAAAATAAGGCTTTAAGAGATTTTCAGAGGGTTTTATTCTATTTTTATTTCCATTTTAAATAACTCGCTTTTTGTTTTTTAGGAATGAAGCAATGAGGAGATGAGACAACTCGCTGCACCTGATGTTTGACGATGCATCTCCATGGTTTCATGGTGTGCTTGTTGTCGTCGCCGCCCCTGAGTGTGTTTACACCCTGTGGCAGTAGATTGAATCCTGCCCACAGGGCTGCGGTACGTACACGGGGGACGCGGAGGCTCAAACAAGACCCCAGAGGAGCGCGGTGGTTTCTACATCTGCTAACAGCTCTCCATCCACTGCAAGGCCTCGCCCCCCCGAGCGTGTATGTGTGTTTACTCCTGAGCTAATTGTGATCTAATTGCTGAAACACGGTGTAAAGCCGCAGCCCGGCCTGCCGCCGGGGAAATATCGCTAACAGCCAGCCTCTCCCGTGTGGGACTGTGGGAGCAGAGATGTCACAACTACTTAATCTCAAAGCAGAGGCTGTGAAAACAAACTTTCCCCTCTGTAGAGCTGATAAACGGCTGCTCAGATGAACCAGCCGCTCAGATGAACCAGCCGCTCAGATGAACCAGGCGCTGAGATGAACCAGCCGCTCAGATGAACCAGGCGCTGAGATGAACCAGGCGCTCAGATGAACCAGGCGCTCAGATGAACCAGCCGCTCAGATGAACCAGGCGCTGAGATGAACCAGGCGCTCAGATGAACCAGCCGCTCAGATGAACCAGGCGCTGAGATGAACCAGGCGCTGAGATGAACCAGCCGCTCAGATGAACCAGCCGCTCAGATGAACCAGCCGCTCAGATGAACCAGGCCGCTCAGATGAACCAGCCGCTCAGATGAACCAGGCGCTCAGATGAACCAGGCGCTCAGATGAACCAGGCGCTGAGATGAACCAGCCGCTCAGATGAACCAGGCCGCTCAGATGAACCAGCCGCTCAGATGAACCAGCCGCTCAGATGAACCAGGCGCTGAGATGAACCAGCCGCTCAGATGAACCAGGCGCTCAGATGAACCAGCCGCTCAGATGAACCAGGCCGCTCAGATGAACCAGCCGCTCAGATGAACCAGCCGCTCAGATGAACCAGGCCGCTCAGATGAACCAGCCGCTCAGATGAACCAGGCGCTGAGATGAACCAGGCGCTGAGATGAACCAGGCGCTGAGATGAACCAGGCGCTCAGATGAACCAGGCGCTCAGATGAACCAGGCGCTCAGATGAACCAGCCGCTCAGATGAACCAGGCCGCTCAGATGAACCAGGCCGCTCAGATGAACCAGGCCGCTCAGATGAACCAGCCGCTCAGATGAACCAGGCCGCTCAGATGAACCAGGCCGCAAAGAAAAACCATGCTAGACTGAAAACTGCCATCTGCATATCTGCACCCATTAACTTAATGTCCTGTGAAATCTATCCGACTCCTCAGACAGTCCAAAGCAAACTTTTTATACGTTTTACTGCTTTCTGACATCTTGATGAGCGGCGTTGTGTTAATAAAGCTCGGCAGCAGCTTTCAATGGCCTATTGAAATAAGCAGAGGAAGTGCTTGTGTCTGCCTCAGAGGCGGATGTTCCTCTGAGGAGACGTAATTATCAATGACATGAAAAAGAGATGAGATATCGATATAGTTATGAAACCAATGTTTCAAAACATGCCACATCATCAGCACAGCAAGATGAGATATTAAATATACATCCTCCTTTCAGCGTGATTATAGAATTACAACTCAGAGAGAGAGAACGGAGGCAGCTAAAAGCTTTAAATGCTCACAGAGGGTTATGAGCTTTTTCTTTGCCTGTCGGCCAGAAGTACAGAACCAAACATCATTTTGGTTATAGAACTTTTACCTGAAAAACCAACATGCCAGCTCTGCCTTAGCCATGTATCTGTTGTACAGTTGATTTAAATGCTATTTGACTGGTTTATAAAGCTTTTAAACGTGAATGTCTCAATATTCTTATGAATCCTCTGGAGCCCCCAGGTCTTCTGAGCTAAGGTACTAAGGTACAAAGGTAGGAACTAAGGTACTCAGGTACTAAGGTACTAAGGTACTAAAGTACTAAGGTAGGAACTAAGGTACTAAGGTACTAAGGTACTAAAGTACTAAGGTAGGAACTAATGTACTAAGGTACTAAGGTAGGAACTAAGGTATTAAGGTACTAAGGTACTAAGGTAGGAACTAAGGTACTAAGGTACTAAGGTAGGAGCTAAGGTACTAAGGTACTAAGGGACTAAGGTACTAAGGTAGGAACTAAGGTACTAAGGTACTATGGTACTATGGTACTATGGTACTATGGTACTAAGGTACTAAGGTACTAAGGTACTAAAGTGCTAAGGTAGGAACTAAGGTACTAAGGTACTAAGGTAGGAACTAATGTACTAAGGTACTAAGGTACTAAGGTACTAAGGTAGGAACTAAGGTACTAAGGTACTAAGATATTAAGGTACTAAGGTACTAAAGTACTAAGGTAGGAACTAAGGTACTAAGGTAGGAACTAAGGTACTAAGGTACTAAGGTACTAAGGTACTAAAGTACTAAGGTAGGAACTAATGTACTAAGGTACTAAAGTACTAAGGTAGGAACTAATGTACTAAGGTACTAAGGTAGGAACTAAGGTACTAAGGTAGGAACTAAGGTACTAAGGAAGAAACTAAGGAACTAAGGTACTAAGGTACTAAGGTATTAAGGTACTAAGGTAGGAACTAAGGTATGAAGGTACTAAGGTAGGAACTAAGGTACTAAGGTAGGAACTAAGGTACTAAGGTACTAAGGTACTAAGGTATTAAGGTACTAAGGTACTAAAGTACTAAGGTAGGAACTAAGGTACTAAGGTACTAAGGTACTAAGGTATTAAGGTACTAAGGTACTAAAGTACTAAGGTAGGAACTAAGGTACTAAGGTACTAAGGTACTAAGGTACTAAGGTAGGAACTATGGTACTATGGTAGGAACTAAGGTACTAAGGTACTAAAGTACTACGGTAGGAACTAATGTACTAAGGTACTAAGGTAGGAACTAAGGTACTAATGTACTAAGGTAGGAACTAAGGTACTAAGGTACTAAGGTACTAAGGTAGGAACTAAGGTCCTGTTTTCACGGGCTTCAGCGGACTCCTGTGACAGAAGTCCTCCTGTTTCCATGGGAACCTCTAACCTCCTTCCAGTGTTTTTTGGGGCCTTCTTTGTCTTGTGTGCACTGAAATATATATATACTCTAACCATTTTATTTTTTTGTCTTTTCAAGTTTATATCTATTTATCAAAGAATTTTAACTAGTTATATCTCTTAATACACAAATTGATTTGCATTTGATATTTTTAATAATTAGGACATTAGTTTATTATATTTGCACTACAGCCATTAATTTGATATTTTATTCTTTCACAAAGTTTATTGATGATTTTAAAATTTGGTATTCTTTTTTCTGTTTATAGTGCGTTCTCATTTTCCTTGTTTCTTTAAATCTTCATCTGTATTTTCTGTTTCCCAACTCTCATATTATGAACCGATGGAAAACCGGTGGAAATGCCGTGAATGGGACACAAACAACTGAAAACAGTTAAATGTTTGTGCTGTAATGAACGTCATCAGTCATGTAGTTATTCACCAAAGATAAATGACTTAAAAATCACAGAACATGTTATCCAGACAAACTCTGTATGTGAATAAATAAGTAAAATGAAAGTGGTGTCTTTCAGAAGGTGTGTGATTAATGGACCCACAAAGGGCTGTTTTGAGTTCTTTCACTGGAAAAAACAATTCTTATACGTCCCGTGTTAAGTAATTTTGATCCATATTCATACTGGTGAAACACCACAAAAGAGTCATTTTAGTTAAGTTATTTATAAACTCTCTGGGTCTGTGTTTGTGTCTGCTGTGATCAGCCCAGTACTCGTCCTCCCTTTCCCACTGCTCCCCGCTCACTCTGACCTTATTACCTACCTTCCTAAACAAGTCTGACACATTGCTGTCAGTAACCGGCATATCGATGGAGACAGGTGGAGGATGATCTCCATAGAACAAGCACCAACCATCTAACTTCCTGGTTGAGTCTCACGAGGAACTAAGATTCGTTGCACTTCCTCAACTGGCCACTAGAGGCCGGCTGGAAAAGCGAGTCAACCTCCACTGACAACTTTGGAGCAGAAATAAACATATTTACAGCTGGTTCAAAAAACTGTTTTGGTCTCAAATGGTTGATTTCACATCCATGACAACTCTGAGGGGGGTGAATTTTTTTGCACCACACCAGGAGAGTTTATACACAGAAAAATACATGTTTACTCACTTTAAACAAACCGAAAAACTGTTGTTGTCATGTCATAACTTGTTTCTTGTCTCTTTTTAACCTGCACTTTGTGTTTAAAATGTATTTATTGTGTAGCACCGAGGGTTTGAGAGTAACGTAATTTCGATTCTCTGTATGTATCTCACATGTGGTAGAATTGACAATAAACTTGACTCTGACTGACTCTTTACTCATTTGATTGATTGACAGTCAGCTCAGATGCAGGGGCTGGGTTGACCTGCACTTGGGGTGTGGAGGACCAATCTGGAAGCTCCTGTTATAACTGTGTATTTACTGTGTAAACGTGTATTTATTGCTTAGTCAATAGAGCATCTTTAAAAACTGGGTTTAAAATCAGGATTGGCCCAATATGTGTCCTTGAATGATCACGTGACAGTATTGGATGAAAATGTACATTTTATTTTGATAGTTTCTGAAGATTCTTTAGAAATGGATGATAAAACTTTGAATCCAGTGTTTTTGTCGTAGCGACCTTTGGTAGCCATGACCACCTCAGGACATCACTGCCGGTGAGAGTCGACAGCAGATGATGACGGCCGAGCAGCAAAGCAGCCGTGAAAATGCTCTCCACGTTCTCATCCTGCAGGCAGATCCCGATCAACTGGGATCTTTCCTTCCTCAACCTCTGTAGATCACTCCGTCCTCCTTAACCGACAGCGCCTCATCTGCTGGTCACATCCTGAAGCCAGATGTCCCAGTCTGAGGCCCTACTGGAGAGAGAACTTGATCTTTTCACTGGTCGCTTCTTTGACGGTTGTTCTCGTTTCCGTACAGCGACAATGTTCTGCAGAGAGAGACGGTTAAACAGGCAAGTCCTGAGAGGAAATAGAGAGAGCAGGATAGAGATGGAGAGACAAAGGGAAAGACGAACAAGAGGGAGGAAAAGTTAGTGGTCAGCAACACCGCGGGCATCATAAATCAGATTTCCCACAATCCCCTGCGGAGGGGCCCCTCGCTCGGCCTTGTGCGGACACGCTCAGCGGGGCGCGGAGCATCGATTGGCGTCGCCATGCCGATGCTGACTGCGCCGGGTTCGGAGGGTGAGAGGGGTGACGGGGTGAGGTGGTGGAGGGGGGCGGTGGGGTGTGTATGTGTGTGTGAGGAGATCTGCCTCAGCATTAAACTAAAACAGCAACCCAAACTCAGGAAAACATAGGTGTGTGTTTGTGCAGGAGAATGTGCAGACTCGGGGCGAATTTCCTCCCCCATCAGCACACCCTCACTCACTCGATCACTTGCCCCCTTTTTCTTCCTCCTTCCTGCTCATCACAATCTTCTGCCCACTCACTTCAGGGCGAACGAGGGAACAACACCTTCCTGCTGCCGCAGGGTTTGTGTTTGGATCCCACTCAGAGCCAGAGTGGAGCAACCCCACCTGAGCTCGCCCAACACCCCACAGCTGCATCTGTTGGTGCGTTTGAACGCAGTAGCTCCAATGTCGTATTTCAGGCAGCTACGGGGACGGAAGTCAGGATCTACCCGCCTGCTTCCACTTCGTATAAAGTGATATAGCGCCGCTCTGCTTCATCTCCTTACAGATCATCTTAGAAATCCTTTTGCAAAAGTTAGGACCCCTTCTTTTAATGTAGTTATCTTGCATAAAAACACGTTTAAAAACTGTTTTCTCATTATTTAATTGACAAAAGTCGAGACCAAAACGACAAACCCTGCGGGCAACAGTCAGAACCCCGTGAGGCCGTCGCCAACAGGTCCTCGAGCCGCTGTGAACTGTGTCAGTTTCTCACATGGCTGAGGAGGAGTTCTGGGAAGTGTTGAGCAGTCCTTCAGTTCGTGGAGGTTCTTGGGAAAGTGCAGCTCCCTGGAACTCCCATTGCAGCATTTCAGCCGGTTCAGGCCTGCTCATTGACCGCGTCATTCCAAAACTTCTTTAATTGTTGAGCCATTCTGATGTAGACCTGCTGCTGTTTGTGAGCATTTTTGGTCACATGACCTAGTTTCAGCGAGCTTTCGGCTTTTTGGCTCCAATAGTGTGATGTACGGAGCAGCAAACGGTACATGATGATAGTTATGCTTTTACTCCCACGGTACCCGCAGGGTTTGTTTCTTTCTTCCTTTACGTTTACTGTGTGACTGGTTCATGACCTGAGCACTTTCTCAACAATAAAAAAGGAGAAGTAGATGTTGTTCAAAAAAGCCCATCTTCTTCTTTTGGATGTGCCACCTCAGCATTGCAGGAACACTGGTGTCTTTTTCTACCGTACATCAGGTTTTTTTTCAACTTCATTAAAAAACAAACAAAAATCAGGAGGATGGAAAAGGCAGAACAATCATCCAGCAGCCACCTGGACCTTTCCCGTGTCTTCCATCCTTTTCTCGCAGTCGGTCCCTCTCGTTTCCTCTCACTCTCTTTCATAAATTTCATTAACAGAGGAATCCCATTAGCTTCCTCTCTGGCCCTGCCTCTCAGGGTTAACAACTTTGCTTAGCCATGTAAATTCAGAGCTTAGTAAGGCCAATTCTCCACAGCCAGCGCCGGATACGCGCCGTCCTCGCCACATTATGCGCTATCTTTGGAGATGTTCACGTGTGAAAACCTGTTTGTGTGTGTGAGTGTGCAAACTGGGCGAAAGATGTGAGGTCTGTATAAACCTCTTCCAGCAGATTATCTGGATGGGTGTGCGTGTGTGTTTCCATATAATATACATACCGTACATGGTGTGTGAGGTTGAGGGGGAAGGACACTTATCTCCTGTGGGCAGGACCAAGGCATCTTCCTCCTGCCCTCGTCCTCCTCCTCCCCACTCTTCCTCCAACCTCCGACTTCTTCTCTGAGGCTTTAACACACAAACCCAGGAAGATTTACTCCACGCTGGCACCAGCATCGCCTCGCTGGCTCCCAAACAAAGTGAAGCAGCTTAGAGTGATATTTCACTCCAGAGCAGCAGTTTATTCTCCCTGTTATAACACAGCTATGTCCAGGCATCTGCGGGCCTGCTTAGACGTTCCTACAAGTCACAGGTGACTCTGTGTCTAAGTTATGGGATTAAAGTGAGGAATGTGGTCAGTTCAGGTCAGCTGTTGCTGAACTCTTCAGCTTCATTGCTCCTCGTTCACATCCACGTCGCAGCCAGACTCTGCAACGGTGCAGTCTCCTGTTGTTTTGATTCATCGGGATGCGTCAAGAATTCATTATTGATCATCATTGTTTGTATGAGATGGGACTTCCACAGGGAAACTGGATGCTCAAACGCTATGATATATTATCATGATGAAGGATTTTGTGGTTGTTTGGTGACATGTTCTCATCTCCGACAGTCAAAGCATCGCAGCAGGACTCTAAAAGCTGGTCTGAAGTAAAACCACATGAAACTCCGGGTCGCGCTGCCAGGTGGACCTGGTTTGAATCGCGCCGTCACGTAGCGTCTGACTTCCACCTGAGGGGTGTTTCATGAGTCGCAAGGCTTGTCTTGGTTTCCAGCTGTATCTGGAGCTGCTTCAGTGTGGTCCGTTGAAATAACAGGTTCATGTCTCCAGGAGGAGGTTTTAATAAAGCTTCTAAGGGTCAGAGTTCACGAAGCTGTGAGCTGCTTTGTAAAAGACTTTTCTGAGGTGAAGAGCAGCACTCGGATCCACCTCCTGACTCAGATCCTGGGAGTCCAGCGGTCAGCTGCTCACTGCTGCCTCTCAGGTGCTTTTCCACTCTATTTTTAGAGCAGGCTGTTCAATGCATCCCTGATTGATTGTGGTCTTGATCAATGGCTGGCAGTGGCTGGACTCCTGTCCCAGTACTGGATCTATAGCGCGCCCCTTTCCGTGACCGCAGGCTGGACTGCTTCCTTCCTCGTCTGGGACCTGAGGAGGTTCATCAATGAAGCTCAGCGCCCACTCCTCCGTCTACACACTCCCGCCACTTCCTGACCCGGTCAATGTCCTGTCTGTCTCCTAAAACACACACCAACTGGAGACAGGGATCCACTGCTGAACAGTTACTCCAAAGAACCGTTCCTGCTGGGTTTCCATAGTTTTCAATAAGCAATTACAATAAAACAAATACTCACCAAAACGGTAAAATAACAGTTTAACTAGTTCACCAGAGGATGTTTAGGATGCGGAGGGTTTTCGGTCCCAGAACTTTGGGTTGCGTGGCGGGTCCAAAATGAATGGATGTTGATGGAGGAGGCCCTGAAGAAAACCAAGGTTACACTTTTTATTGTTTCCTTTTTTTTTTTTTTTACGTGTTTTCCATCCAGGATGCTGAAACAAACGACACAGATCAGGTTGGAGATGTTCTACGTTACTTCCCTTCTGGAAAAAGACATTTTCAAATATATACGATAACACACCACAAATCAGTTTTCGGCATCGATCAGCTGAGCTGCTCCGTAAACAGACGCAGACGAGCGCCGCTCCCGTGGATGCTTTGATTGGAAACAGACAGCTTTTCCCTCAGGATTTATCATGGCCCTCCTTTACAAAAGAAGACGGAGATTCTGACGTAAATATCAACTGCAGCATTTTGCCTCTATCCAGGAGTAAATTAGGATTTCAGCCACTGGGCTCCGTTCATTCCCATTCACAGTTTAATCGGAAGTGTCCAGGCTCTCCATGAGCAGGTTCTCCCAGCTGGAGCCGGGATGCTTCTGCACCGGCTGTTGCTCCAGGGTCCAGCGGTGCCAACACAGACGCCCGCTGATCTGCCGTCCTGCTGACGCGACACATTTGTGATAAAACCACTTATTTACCTCTGATGGGCTGTTTCTATCTGAATTTACTGGGTTAGTCACTTCTGATTTCTGTTTCAGAAGCGTGTTTTGTCCACCCTATTAGTGATTGCTGAAGTGTAGCCACCATGTAAAATGTGTTTCATTTCCAACATCAGTGATAAGTGTAGTATAAAAAACATTTTCACACACACAACAGAGAGCACCAGCCTATTTATGGAAAGACAGGAAAAGAGGAGTCCAGTGCCTGTATGAACAATTACAGACCAAGATTCACAAAATAGATCCATACATATGCACAACTTTAAACAAGATCAGGCAAAAACTATGTAGTTTTACACATCTGCTCCCCTGTTTCCTGACAAGATGACAATACATGGTCCTGCAGGGAGGGGCTCCTCAAACCATGCTGCCGTTTTTCATCTCAAGAGGAACGGGGCAGGTGTTTGGCAGGACACAGAAATGTAGAAATAATAGTAACTTTTACGAGGGTTCTCTGACTCCGTACAGTGTTAGGTGAAGATTAGAAGTTTGTTGGTTCGCCCACTGTGGAGGCACTTTGGACATCCCCAGGATGAGGGCGGACTGTCAAATCCGTCCTGACGGCTCGGCGGCTCTCCTCTGTGGGATCAGGCCTGGATGAGCGCCGGCTGGAGAGACCCAAAGCCGGGGGGATTCAGGCCAGCCGGCAGCCAGCGGAGCACAGCTGTCAGTCAGAGCCGGCACAGGGACCGAAACTCTTCAAACGGCTTCCACGGGATCAAGAAGACCGCTGTCCCCGGCTTAGAGAGGCTGCCAGAGACACAGATTGGAGTGGAGAGAAAAGGACATCATGTGAGACAAAGGAAAGTCCAGAATCAGGACCACAGCTTTGAACTTTAGTTTCAGGTTAAAGAAGAAAGCAACTTATTTAGATAAAGACTACTAAAACTTCAGTATTTAACCACATTACAAATAAATCAGCACACTTATGTCATGTATCTAAACTGAGCTTTCGTCAAAATTACCTTTCTCACACACACACACACACACACACACACACACACACACACACACACACACACACACACACACACACACACACATCCAGGTCAGTGCCACTCAAGCTGTGTGTAGAACATAGAGAACATCAGGGATTTCTCTTTCTGACACGCACACTCACGAATAACAAGCCAGCGTTTTAATCAAGCGGCAATACCTGGTTGTCTGAGTTAAACTTACTGCGGAAGTAGAAAAACCTGCAGTTCAGCAAATGACCACTAGGTGCTGGCTCCAAACGCGACTCAGCTTCCTTTCAAACTCACGTTAAAATGACCAACTTTGACCAACAACAGAAACGATCATATTTACAGCCTGGATAAAAGACGGTTTGACGTGGACCCTTTCACACCAACTGACTTTGCCAGACCTTCATCAAGAACCATCTCAGACAAGCCCAGAGGACCCACAGGCACGGTGAAGTACGCGGTCAAGAACATCAGCTTGTTGAGGGTCCCGCTGGTGCTCAGTCCAGCTCCCCCGGTCTCGTTTCTAGTGCCGGTAGGGTTGGACGGCGTCAGGCCCAGAGACAAAAACCCAAAAGCACTATGTGTAATCAGAATCAGAATAACTTCATTAATCCCTGTGAGGAGATGAGTCATCACAGCAGCAGAATCACAACATAAAGTTGCAAACTGAGAAAATAAGAATAAAAAATACGAAGTTAAAATTATAAATATACGAGTATTTACATGAAGATACAAATATGCATTAATATTTTCATAAGAATATAACATAAATGTAAAAATCCCTGATTACCAGGTGAGGCAGCTAGTGGTGGAGGCTGCATCGGTACGGGTACGGCACATATCACATTAAAAACATATGTACAAATACTGTGTCTACACATGTAAATAAAACATATATATATTATTTTTCTACGGTATAGAGCATAAGATCTATGTCACACATACTGAACGACAGTATCGTTATTGATTACTGACGGTATTATTAGACTCGTAGTCCAGACGGGTTTCCAGGTTTAATGTAATCTTGTCCAGTTCTTTTTATACATCTGTGCACAACAAGGAGCTGTTTGCTTCTGTCTTTATGCTCAGAATATAATATATAAAACCTTTGATTACAGACTGAAAACCGTTTTGACCAAGCTTTATTACTGAACATCAGAGGAAACCACAAGCTGGAAAGCCCAGCGACCTGACCTCTGACCTCACTCACAGCTCATGAGGGTTGACAGAAAAGAAAATCTGAGCCTGAGGAAGTGGGGAAGAGTGGGTGAGGAGAGGAGTTTAATTTTTCAGAAGGTCTGTCAAGGGCACACAAAGGTTTGCACAGCTCCACTCTCCTGAAAACCTCTGCACATCTGCACATCTGCACATCTGCACATTTGTTCATCTTTCCTGGGGAATTTGCAATGAAGTTGTCAAATGTGTCGCATCACTTTGAGTGGTGTATAATTGGGCAAACGTGCTCAGCGGAAGAGATTTGGAAGGACGCGCGCACACACACACACACACACACATACACATGCACACACACACACATACACACGCACATACACACACATATACACACACACACACACACACACACACACACACACACACACACACACATGCCCTCCCTGGGCAGCAGTTAGCAGTGTTTCAAATGTGTGGAGGAGCTCCCAGCAGAGACGGCAGGGAGAAGATTCAGGGGTCTGCCACTTACATCAGAGATCACCGTGGTGAAAAATTTATATCAGCCACACTGCACTCACACTGCAGCACACACACGTGCACTCTGTGGACGTGTGTGTGCTGCAGACGGGGGATTGGTGCACTTAAGTCATTACATGTGGAATGAGTGAGATACATGTGTTTCTGGGATGTGACAAGTCATGCACATGCCTGGAGGTTCCAGTCAACCCTGTTTTGGGGTTTGTTTTAATGGAACATGAGAGCTGCATGCTTTAGATGTTTCCCTGCTCCAACACACCGGATTCAAATAAATGAATCACCAACGGCTTGTCATTGAGGACTGTGCCAGTCTGTAAATAACCAGGCATGTGGACCCTCCTGCTGAAGACCAGCTGGTAGAACAGGAAGAACAGAGAGAAGAGAGACACAGAAACACCAGATACAATAGTATAATTATCAATCAGCAGCAGAACTAAGACTTCTGTGTATATATGTGATATATGGATAGACGGTGATCCACATGGACGAGGACTGCAGGTCAGGAAGTCAGCAAGTATCCAACAGACATCCATACAGACAGGTGGAGGCAGACACTGGGATGGTCAGAGGTGGAACTGCAGGTCAGCAAGCAGCTCCTGAGGTTCTGGTCTGCAGAACATGCACAGAAGAGGAAAAGAAGGGCCAGACAAGCACAAAAAACTACCAGAACAATGGAGCACAATTAAGTTTATGGGATACTGTTAATACCTGATCTAAAGAAAGGAAAAGAGAGAAGGTGAAGGGCACCAGTCTGTGGATCATGTTGGTGTCCCCCTGCAGCAGGTCTACAGCAGCAGATCCAGATGAAGCTGTGTTGAAGACCAGCTGCTCCAGTCTGGTCCTGCAGCTGCAGCTGTGACTGCTGGTCCTGACACACTAAAGTTTACACCAACTAGATGTTTTACTGAACACAAATGTTTAAAGTTTGGTTTTAGAGGTGGAGGTGGTTCATTCACTAGTCCATCTACCAACCAAAATGTCTCTACACATCCACGTTTCTGTTCAACAGCTGTAAAAGTGCTTCTAGAAACAAAAATGCTAAAGCCATAAATGAAAAAGTAATATAAAGCCAGTAATAATAATATTTGCCTAGTTAAGGCTTATCGCCTGCCCTGATCAAGCACCAGGCGACTGTGGAAAGGAAAAACTCCCCTTTAACAGGGAGAAACATCTGGCAGAACCAGAATCAGGAAGAGGGACCGTCATCGGGGACAGGGAACGGATTCATAAATAAAGCTGGACTGAAAGACTCCGGATTTTAGAATAAATAGAACAAATATTTATCAGAGTTTAACATGACACATTTTATATATATATATATATATATATATATATATATATATATATATATATATATATATATATATATATATATATATATATATATATATATATATATATATATATATATATATATATATGCATCCCAGATATTTAATCTCCTGGATTATATGAAGATTCCATTAGATGTCAAATATAATCTTATCAGTAATCAGTGTTTTTTATATCCTTCACCCATCATTTAAATCTCAAATGAATCTTGTTCCGTTTACTAGAATTTCAAGTATAAGTTGAGGGTTTTTCCGGGAGACCAACGGAGCACAACATTTCCCCACATGCAGCCCCGTCAGATGAGATTAGGATTAGACTGAAGCCAGCGGGATGTCGTTCCGCGTTAATCTCGCCTAAACTCAGTTTAGCTCTACCACAGCTGACATCTGAGGCCCATTTGGTCTGAGCGCCGCGCGCTCGCTGCTGCCATTACCAACCCCGCCTCTCCATCCACTTACACTCAGTCAGGTAGACACACACATACACAAATATGGACTTTGCAGAGGCCTAAAATGAACAGAAAAAAGGTGGCAGTCACCTGAGAGAGTTGATCCATACAAGTGCCTCCGTCAGCAACTTCCACGGAGCTTTTTAGCCACTTTCCTCCTCTAATTCAGCTCCTTGTCACGGGTACTGTGTTCACCTCAAGACACGTTTTGGGTTTGACTTCCCTGAGGCCTAAAGAAGTAAAATACGCCTGAGGAGAACAACCTTATTCCTGCCGACCCCATCCCACACACTACTTTTACATATCTCCATCCCTTCTTTTCTCCTTCACCAGGCTTTCTTTCCATTCACCTCCATCTCTTGTCCATCAGCACCTAAGAACCCAATGACGTGGAGGTCTGGACTGATTGACAGGTGGCTCATCAGGAGGGACATGTTCAGCCTATTGAGATCTACTTATTATCAATTATTCAAAGACACACCTCGCTCTCCCTCTTATTCCTCCTACATCATTGAAGGTAGGGCTGAAAGAATTCCTCGGTGACACACAAACAAAGACACAAACACAGACATGCATGTACACGTTTGAACTTGAGGTACCTTTTGTAAAAGTTTTCTTTTAAACCTCGACATTAATTGTGTTACATCTTGATTGAAGTCCATTAGCATTAAAAATAGATTCCAAGATGAACACCGACTCTCATTATCTTCACAGCAGTGGTGCTAGAAGCACTGACATTCACGTGAGTGGACCGTTTTAAAGCTATTTTATTCTTATAACAGTAAAAAACCTTTTACTGTGTTTACTAAATATGGTACTGTAGATTGTAGTTTACCCACCCACCCATCCATCCACCCATCCATCCATCCCTCCATCCACCCATCCATCCATCCATCCATCCATCCATCCACCCACCCATCCATCCCTCCATCCATCCATCCACCCATCCATCCATCCATCCATCCATCCATCCATCCATCCATCCACCCAACCATCCACCCATCCATCCATCCACCCATCCACCCATCCACCCATCCACCCATCCACCCATCCATCCACCCATCCATCCACCCACCATCCATCCATCCATCCATCCATCCATCCATCCATCCATCCATCCACCCACACATCCATCCATCCATCCATCCATCCATCCATCCATCCACCCATCCATCCATCCATCCATCCATCCACCCATCCATCCATCCATCCACCCACACATCCATCCATCCATCCATCCATCCATCCATCCACCCATCCACCCATCCATCCATCCATCCACCCATCCACCCATCCATCCATCCATCCATCCATCCATCCATCCATCCATCCATCCATCCATCCATCCATCCACCCATCCATCCATCCACCCACACATCCACCCATCCATCCATCCATCCATCCATCCATCCACCCATCCACCCATCCATCCATCCATCCATCCACCCACCCATCCACCCATCCATCCATCCATCCATCCATCCATCCACCCATCCACCCATCCACCCATCCATACTTGGACCTTCATCCACCTGGACATGCCTGGAACAGCCTCCTTTAGGACGCGTACTGACTGAATGACCAAACCAACTCAACGGCTCCTCTCGATGTGGAGGAGATGGACTCCGAGGTGCCCAGGTGACCGATCGTCTTGTCCTGTCTCTAAGCTCATCTTCAGTGCTCTGCCATAAGCGTCGGGTCTAGTTTGGTGCTGGACTGTGGCTAAACTGTGAATTTTGACACAACAAATCGAGCTAACAGGAAGTAGTCACGAGAATGGCATATCCATGAATCCAACACATTTTCAAAATAAAACACTGCGTCCACTCGTACGTTCTTGCACATTAACCTGTGGAGGTTGTGCATCAACGATTCTGTGCTCTAGATCAGAGGGAAGTTCACCCCACCATGTGATTGTCACGTGACCCAAAGCCTTCAGGTTATCTTTGTTAAAAACTTGTCTCTTCTCGCTGTCTTTCACTTGATGATAATTTGGCTTTAAATCTGCGTACATTTGATCATTCCATCTTTTTAAGTCCATTTTGAATTGTGTTATTATCTTATTGCCATTTTTATTATTATAATTAGATAGCTTATTTGTCTGTTTGTCTCAGTCTGTGCAGCAGTTTGATCAACTGAGGTTGTTTCAAATTTGCTTCAAATTTGCTTTAGAAAAAAATATTGACTCCTTGATTTGAAACAGTGAAAAGCGTTTACAAGTCAGTGTTATGAAGGATGATTGGTTTTGGGTGGACAGTCCCGACTCAGCGTCTCCTCGTCGTCTAAAGTTATTTAGCCTTTTTAAAGACCCAGTTGGGCCAATAAAAGGATTTACAGCTACGGGTGGGAAGGTGTTCATCTCCTGTTCCCGTTAACGTTTCTGGTAACACTTCTTGTTTTTGTAAGGTGAGCTAAACGTTCCCTCCTCCTCTCTTCATCTCCTACTTCTTATATTCCTATTTAACCCTTCCAAAACTGTCCCCAGTCCACCCAAATCCAGGCTCAGGAGGAGACAGGCCGAAATGAATAAGGGGGGCCAAGGATGGGTCAGCTGAAAGGCATGATGGGACTTATCATGGTGCACATATGGGAGTTGTGAGGGATTTCAGCGGGAGCATAGCGGACACTCGAATGGATCAGCCTGTGACATCATTAACCATCCTCTTGGATTTCTGGGATTTCTGTAAGCCAGCCGGTGAAGGGTTGGAGAGGCGACGGGCTCCGTGGAAAGCGGTTCTGTGAGATTGAGAAACCCAAGCGTGCGATTGGCCAAAAAGCTGATATTGTGATTGAATTTTAAAATAAAATAAAAAAAGACAGCTGGAGATGGACGTTTAGAGCCGATGTGACAGATTCAGGGGATTTTTTTCCCTTCTGACCTCTGTGTTTCTGCTTTGTTCCTGCTCTCTTTCTGTCCTCATCACTAAAAATGAATCAAAACATTTTAGAGCAATACACACACATGCACGGGCGCACACATGCACAGGGGCACACATGCACGGGCGCGTGCGCACACACACACACACACACACGCACACACGCAGTCCTTGCACCCCAGGCGGAGTTTGGGAGCGTCAGTGGATGAGTTTGTCTCCGTCAGCAGGTCTGGCTGCTTGATGGTCGGACTTTGTCGAGGTGTTGTTTTTTTCTTCCTTCGTTAGACTCGGCGTTAATTACTAATCTCACGGTCCAGCGCAGGACACTTGTGCTAACGTTAACTCTCTCGCACTAATGAGGGAGAAACCAGACAAACAGAGGGGATTTACAGCACGACACATGCACACTATTTCATTGTCTCACACACATCATCAGACGCACAAACAATCAGCAAAACAGGAGACGGAAGGTTCCAGGGAGCAGCAGCAATAAGCACATATACTGCACACACACGCGCTCCTGTAACGGCACAGAAAACGCAAAAGTTAGTGTACGTGCATCCAAACTCATACCCCTTCTTTACTTGGCTCTTCTCAGTACAACTTTCCTTTGT
The DNA here is from genome assembly GCA_014839995.1 of Xenentodon cancila. Lineage (NCBI taxonomy): Eukaryota > Metazoa > Chordata > Actinopteri > Beloniformes > Belonidae > Xenentodon > Xenentodon cancila. The sequence continues at coordinate 1,381,456 of CM026206.1, forward strand.
GTTGTTTCTTTTGCAGATGATCTTTGAAGGTTTTTACAGGTAAATATTACAAGAGTCCACGGCTCACCCAGAGAAACAATCTACTCATGTCTACGCATGTTGGACACAAGGAGAGCAGCAGCGTGGCGAAAAGCTGAAGCAGCAAAATGTCCAGACAGATGCAGCATCACGGCACTGCAACCCCCTTCACACACACATCCATCATCCATCATCCATCCATCCATCCATCCATCCATCCATCCATCCATCCATCCATCCATCCATCCATCATCCATCCATCCATCCATCCATCCATCCATCATCCATCCATCCATCCATCCATCCATCCATCCATCCATCCATCCATCCATCATCCATCCATCCATCCATCCATTTTCTATACCCGTTTCATCCTTTGCAGGGTCACGGGGGTCTGCCGGAGCCTATCCTGGCTCATTGCAGGCAGAAGCCAGGGGTCCACCTGGACAGGCCGCCAGTCCATGACAGGGCCACACGCAGACAAGAATACATCCGACTCATACTGAGGACCGTCACTGACGGACAGCATTTCCTAAACTGTATTACTCTTCATCTAAACTTTGTCTGAAGCTCAGTTCCTAATAACAATAATGTAATCGTGTCCCTGTCCTCCTCATCTGGCCTCGTGCACTTCCTGTCCAGGGTGGACCCTGACTTTCACCAAACACACCTGAGATGGGTTTCAGGACCCCCACATACCTTTTATTTTAAAAAGTGTTTTTGATTTCAAAAAACATCCGTGTACACGTATGCGATATGGAGTGCTGAGCGAGCGTCTGTGTGCAGAGGAGCTCATTCTGAAGTGCTTTGTTAAACCTAGATCAGGTTAAAGGAGGCTGGTTCCTGCTGTGTGATTCGGTTTCCGCAGGCGGCTTCATCAAACGCCTGACGGCTGGAACCCGAGTGAACCCGAGGAACAAAAGCCAAAGATGGAAAAGAGCGTGAAAACCAAGTGGAAAAAGAGCGGAAAAACCTGAAAAACGGCTGCAGAAAGAAACAGCCTGGTTAGTTTACGGGACGTATTTTATAACCCAAGATAGTGATGAAAAAAATGCTGAGGTGTGATTCTTCGAAATAGGAGTCCACGAATTACTGTGTAATCTCATGACATAAACATATATATATATATATATATATATATATATATATATATATATATATATATATATATATATATATATATATATATATATATATATATATATATATATATATATTTATATATACGGTAGCTAATGCTCCTGCTCTAAAGTGACATACTTCTCCTTTTTTGAAGAGGGTTTTTAATTTCTAAAGAGTTAAACCAATGTTAAACCCATCCACGATCTAAGAAAGACAAGGTCATGTGACTTTAGCTGTAACTCCTGTGGTTTCATCTGCAGCTGAAGTTCATCTTGAGTTTTACATCAGACTGGAGGTTTATTTCCCTGTGTTTGTCGTACCTGAGTTGAAGAAGATGTGATGCTCTTCCTACACATTCATTTTGTTCGTATTTACCCTCGTTTAGGCCCATGCAGCCAGGAAACCAGTCAAATACTAATCAGACCAGCTGTGCGTGTGCTTGCTGAGTTCATTTAAACATGAAATGTTGCAGTTTGGGTGCCGATTGCAGCCGTCTGCTCATCAGGGGCTCTGAGGCAGCGAGAGTCCGAACCACCGAGTAGTTAGTCCTCATCTCTGACATCGTCACCTGGACCACCAGCACCAGGCACAGCAGCTGCACTTCCTGAGGCGAGCCGAGGCCCTGCGGAGACTTTACTGACGAGCTGCATCACCGTCTGGTTTGGGAACTGCCGTGAACAGAAATGCAAGACCCGTGTTCACGGAGACCCTGCGATCATGAAAGACCTCCCCACTCCTCTCTCATGTTATGTTCTTAAAAATGTCCTTTCTAAATAAAACGCTTCCAAAAAGTCTGAATACTCCAGCTCGCTTTGATTCACTTTAACACACACACACATGCAAACGGCGCCATGTCATCAGGCGTCGGCGTGCCGGCCCCAGAGGAGCCCAACAATGGACGACCCCTCAGATGACCGCATCAGTGCTGTTGGGGCAGGTGGCGTCCTCCGAGGGAGCGGAACATGATCGCGCGGGACGGTGCAGATGGAACAGCTGATGGAGGCACCTCTGGGCCCAGGTGAAGCCGCCGGCGGCTCCGCGTGTGCACGTTCATGCTGGTGTGTATCTTCCACACTTTACCCTCTGGTTTCCCAGCACCAGGTGACGGGTGTGTATCACCGGGTCGAGTGTGTTTTTGCTGAGGTGTGTGTGGACGTGAGTGTGTGTCGGAGGCAAACGCAGCATTTTAAAGCTCGTGCTTCAGCACAAAGGGAGCTGCGCTGGCTAACCATCAGCGCTTTACCAGCAGCGTCCAGCTCTGAGGGGGAGGTGTCAACCCCCCTCCCCTCCACCCGGGAGCTCCCAGTACCCCCATCACAAACACACATGCCCCTCCCTGAGGCTCTGCAGCCTGGGAGGGTGATGAAGAGAAGCTGTCAATAAGAAAAGAAGCCTCCAAGAGGTTCAAACAAACTGCTGTTAGAGACACAAACTAACAAGCCTCGGGCCAAGGCCTCTGTTCCTCTTCTGTGGTCTTTGACATCGGCTTTTTACCTTTTTATCATGCACGTCGCAGATTCCACCGTCTTCAGCACTTCGCCCGTTTGATTACACCTGTTTATGAGCTGCTGATGTTGTTTGCTCAGCCACTCTCGTGCAGCCGTTCATGTCGCTGTGGCGTGCATGTGTGCGTTCTCCTAAACCAACCTGCTGACAGAGTCTGTCCAGGTTTGATACCCAGCACCGGGGGCACTTCTCAACTTGAAACGATGCCTTCAAAGTTTACACTGACATAAGTGCTCACATTTATGGTCTGACATGTCTCCTGCATGTTCACATCGCCGGGTGTGTGCTTTAGCTGCAGGCCGAGCTACAGCTGCTCGTCAGGGTTGAAACGGGATTTCTGCACACGTACACACAAAAGTGAAGGCCTCTGTGGAAGGTTCTGGGCTCGTTAGGAAGGATTTTCTGCACAAAGATGCATCCACATCACTTAAACAGAAGTTGCATGGTGATTTCAATGTTACCGTGTCTCCTTTCTGTTACAATATTGGCTTCAGCTGTTAATTCATCATTTCTTTAGAAAGTTTTTCTGTCTTGTTGCAGTAAAAATCTCTGCCACATCAAAATGATCCACGGTGAACCTCCAGACTCCAGGACAGTCTATCGTCCATCATCCACATCCAAACAGATGCTAAATGATCCACTTGGATAATTTGCCTTTTAATCATGGTTTAATTTGTACAAAGTGCTCTATAATGTTTCTCCTTTGCTTCTTCATACACACACACAACACTTCTTCCTGTAGTACTTCCTGTAGTACTTCCTGTAGTACTTCCTGTAGTACTTCCTGTAGTAATCATCTGATTAAAGCATGTCTTTGTATAAGACAAACACAGCTTCAGACAAACAACAACATATATCTATTTTTCACCATGCCAAAAAAAGTATCACACAATGCCAAGAGGGAAGAGTATAAGCAATGATCTTAGAGAAACAACTGTTGCTAAGAATCCACATGGAAAGAGTCATAAAACCATTCCTAAGCCATTTAGGGTTCAACATGCCGCACTCAGAAAGATTATTGTCGTAGAAAAAACACTTTAGACGGTGGCTCATTGTCCCAGAAGTGGACGTCCAGTAAATTTACCCAAAAAGTCAGACTTCCTGTGTTCAGGAAAAACAAATACACAAAAAAAAACAAAGTGCAATAACTCAAAGGCGTCAACAGAAAAAGACTGAATCAGGATGGTTAGTTTGGAAGAGTGTCCAGGAGAAAACCTCTAAAAGGACATGGAAGCATGACAGAGGTCCACAGAACAGCAGCCTTCTGGAACAATGTGGACAATAATCCAAACCACTGCAGCACCTCTACGGCTGAAAAATAAAAGAATTGAGGGTTTTTCTTCATGGTTGTGGAATCAAGGTTCGGCAACCATGTGACAGACTGATAAAGACTTACAAATTACTGGGTTTAAAAAGTATCTGTGACTGATCCATATTAGTAGATATTTTTGCAGAGGGATGGCTCATGTTGCCCCCAAACATTTACAAAAAAAGAGGGGGCAGACCAGCAACAAACTACACGAACAATGGACCACAATTGTACATATGAGATACTTGTTAATAACGAAGGATTTAACTGAAGAACAGAGGAGGTGAAGGCACCAGTCAGTGGGTCATGTTGGTGCCCCCTGCAGCAGGTCTACAGCAGCACATCCAAGGTTTAGGGTCTAATAAATAAACAGCCTTGACATTATATTTTTATATGCAGTTATTTTCATGTGCAAGAAAAAGACAGTAAATTTACAAATAAAAAAACTTTTTGTTTTATCACAGTTTCATGAAGTAAAGAGTGGAAGTTTATGAGCCTATCCTGCAGCCGACCTGCAGTGCTGCTGAAGTGTAAGAATGTCTTGAAAAAACGCAAACAGACATGAAGGATGGATCCTGAAAGGTTCCTGCGTGAGGAGGATGGACTGGAAACTGAAGCTGCCGGGCGAGCGCCCCAGCCGGCGTGCTGTCATGCAGGTCAGCGTGTCCTGTGACCTTCGATGCTGCCCATGATTAGTTTTTATGAGGCCTAATGAATGCTTATGCATTCTTTGACCAGCTCTGATTAATATTGATGAGAAGCGGGAACTGCTGACCGGCAGCTTTCCAGAAAGACTTGATTATGACCCGTGGATGGCAACAGACCAGTCGGTTTGAAGAGGGATGGTCGGGACAGTGAGGTGATGCTTTCAACCAGCCCAGAACATCACGCTTCATAGACACTTACATAACGGCACAGAAAGGGCTGCTTTCTAACACCTGAGAACAAAATGATTCAAAAGAACTGAAGCAATCTGAAAGTCATTTGACCTGAATCTTTCTAACTTCAGTGTAAAAGAGATGTGTTGTGAAAAAGAACCTTAAAAACCTTTGAGAGATGCGAATGTCTGAAGTCAGCATCAGGTAAAGAAAAACACGACGCTGTGACTTTATCTGGAGCTTTCTCGATCTGAAAATATGCAAACATTTAGATTTGAAGGGTTTGGTGACTCAACAGACCTGGATCAGATTAGAGCTATTAAACGGCTCCATCGTTATCTGTTCAGCTTTGAATCAAGTCATGTTCAATAAACCTCAACAACTCTACAGTTCATCCGTATTTCCTTTTTTCTTTAAACATCAAATTCTCCCTATCCATCATTTAACTTATCCGGGTTCAAGTTGCAGCAGCTGAAACAGACAGGCCCAGACCTCCGTCAAGCCCCCTCCTCCATCTACTTCAAGCTCCAACCATCTACGTTTGAGTCTCCTGTGGAACTAAGTTTGTTTGCAGTTCCTTCACTGACCACTAGAGGCTGGTTGCAAAGTCAGTCTTCATTGACCTGCTCGCTGAAATGTCCAAATTTAGAGCAGAAATAAACGTTCGTTCGTTTGATTTCCCTGCCATGACAACTGTGAAGGAGGTGATTCTTGTTTTGCACCACGTCAGGTTTTGTAGTTTTTGTAAAGCATTACATTACTTTCTCATATGACGGATTGAGGGCGAGCTCAGCCAGTGGCTAGCCGCTTGCACGCTTTCATCCGTAATCATCTTGCCACCGAGCTCAGTTCGTAGTAGACCCGATAGTCCTGACCCAGAGTCGACTAAATGCAGCCGTCGTCTGTGGATCTGCTTCGTTCTTCTGCAATAAACTCAACCAGGAAATTCAGATGTTGCCCCTTAGATAACTCACATAATGATGTGTTGAAAAACTAACAATTCTGATCAAAAATAATAAATATATATTAGTGCAAACAAGTGGGCATTCTGAGAGAATATTCCTAATGTTTGATGTTTTTATGGCATGAGCCTGAATGAGGTTCCTTTGTCAAAGCTGCAGGATTTTTTAAGTGCAATTTTTCTTTTCTTGTAAATAAACCAACTTATTTTAGAAAATATTTGACTTTCTGTAAACTTTACAAACAAAGCAACACATTTTCAAATGAGTATTAAAATAAAATCCAAAGTGGAACTTATCAGAATAATTATAAAAGTAGCTTCAGCTTGGCCTCTTTTTGAAAATAATAGTAATAAGAAAAAATACTTACCAAATAGCACTTGGTAAGTAACTTCAAAGTGGTTGGATTCAGGTAAGTGAAGCTGTCAGTCAGCTTCAGCACCTGGCTTTAGCCCCGCCTTCAATAATTCAGGAAAATGGACTGTGCCCATTAGAGAGCTGTCCCAGGTGGATGATGGGTCACTCACATTCACACATCACACATCAAACCCAGGTGGATGTTTTAATCAGCAGATCTCTGGCTGATGGAATTCAACTCTTCTGCTCGTTAAAAAGACAAAAGAAACACTCACGTGTTCCTGGGGAGAAACAGGAGGAACGCTTGTGTCCAACAGCTGTTTGAAGTTCACGCTGTCACAGAAAAACAACTTAAAGAGATTTTTTAGAGTGATAACAGAAAAGAAGGAATGACAGGTGTGGAAACGGGATTTTTTAATAATTCAGCGAGTGGTCGCTGTAAGTCTTCAACTCTTGATAACCCTCTTCATCTTTCCCTTTCCTCTTCATCTTTTCCTCTTCCTCTTCATCTTTCCCTTTCCTCTTCCTCTTTTCCTTTCCTCTTCATCTTTTTCTCTTCCTCTTCATCTTTCCCTTTCCTCTTCATCTTTCCCTTTCCTCTTCATCTTTCCCTTTCCTCTTCATCTTTCCTCTTCCTCTTCATCTTTCCCTTTCCTCTTCATCTTTTCCTCTTCCTCTTCATCTTTTCCTCTTCCTCTTCATCTTTCCCTTTCCTCTTCATCTTTTCCTCTTCCTCTTCCTCTTCCTCTTCATCTTTCCCTTTCCTCTTCATCTTTCCTCTTCCTCTTCATCTTTCCCTTTCCTCTTCATCTTTTCCTCTTCCTCTTCATCTTTTCCTCTTCCTCTTCATCTTTCCCTTTCCTCTTCATCTTTCCTCTTCCTCTTCATCTTTCCCTTTCCTCTTCATCTTTCCTCTTCCTCTTCATCTTTTCCTCTTCCTCTTCATCTTTCCCTTTCCTCTTCATCTTTTCCTCTTCCTCTTCCTCTTCCTCTTCATATTTTCCTTTCCTCTTCCTCTTCATCTTTTCCTCTTCCTCTTCATCTTTTCCTTTTCTCTTCCTCTTTTCCTCTTTCTCTTCCTCTTTCCCTTTCCTCTTCCTCTTCCTCTTTTCCTTTCCTCTTCCTCTTTTCCTCTTCCTCTTTCCCTTTCCTCTTCCTCTTCATCTTTTCCTTTCCTCTTCCTCTTCATCTTTTCCTTTCCTCTTCCTCTTCATCTTTCCCTTTCCTCTTCCTCTTCATCTTTTCCTCTTCCTCTTCATCTTTTCCTCTTCCTCTTCATCTTTTCCCTTCCTCTTCCTCTTCATCATTTCCTCTTCCTCTTCATCTTTCCCTTTCCTCTTCATCTTTTCCATCTATTTCAGAGTCAGAGTCAGAGTCAAGTTTATTGTCAATTCTACTACATGTGAGATACATAGAGAGAATCGAAATTACGTTACTCTCTAACCCTCGGTGCTGCACAATAAATACATTTTTAAACACAAAGTGCAAATTAGAAGAGACAAGAAACAAGTTGTGACATGACATTTGTACAACAGTTTTTCGGTTTGATTAAAGTCAGACAGTTGCAGTTTATTGCAGTTTAATAAATAAATGTGGTAGAGCAGAGTTGAGAATGAGCTCATAAGATTTCCCCAAAATTCAAACCTTCATTGTGAGGTTTGGAGTGGGTGTCTGATAGTCTGACAGGACCAAGGACAGCTGAACAAACTGCCTCTGGACAGACGAACCAACAATCAGAGACACGAAGCATGTGACGTCGGCAGCGCGACAACCAGACGAGTACCAAACATGGACTGTACAAGAAGAACTGGACAAGCGCTGTGACATCATCCATCGAGAGTGCTCCTAAAGCCTGGTGAGCTGGCCCTGGAACCTGGCTGGAAATCACCCACCTTTTTTTTAGTGTGACATAGCTTAGCTATGATGCCGAACAATATTAATGTTCACTCATTCTGAATAAATCTGTCCAGATGACCTCATTTCAAGTGTTCCCACCAAAACCACATCCGAGCTGAAACGAGGACTTCCAGAGCTCCACTGGGACTTCTGGAGTGTTATCTGGAATTGATTTGATTTTAATTTACATTTGTAAAGAATAGAACTTTTTGTTTAGTGACATCATGACACATGCTGACGATGAGAGAATGCATTTTATTTTTTTATGAATGTGTTTTTTTTTTTACTTTATTCCAAGAAACTTCAAATGTGTTGTTGGTATCAAAGTCAAAATCAACATGTATTAAAAAAATGAGTGTGTGTGTGTGTGTGTGTGTGTGTGTGTGTGTGTGAGTGTGAGTGTGTGTGTGTGTGTGAGTGTGTGTGTGTGTGTGAGTGTGTGTGTGTGTGTGTGTGTGTGTGTGTGTGTGTGTGTGTGTGTGAGTGAGTGTGTGTGTGTGTGTGTGTGAGTGTGTGTGTGTGTGTGAGTGTGTGTGTGTGTGTGAGTGTGTGTGTGTGTGTGTGTGTGTGTTGAAGAGGTGTCACTCTGCCTGGTTGGAATGAGAGTTATATCCTTGGTAACTTAGCACCTTTCCCCTCTTGCGCTCCTGAAGTTGACCTCCCACCGGGTACTTTGACACCCCAACACGTCCCATCTCTCTCTCACACACACACACAAACACACACACACACACACACACACACACACACACACACACACACACACACACACACACACACACACACACACACACACAGCTGCATGTTTCATACATATTTAATCAGAATTGGTTCTACGACGCTGAGTATCAGACCAGATTAGGAACCTTCCCAGTGAGCTGCACAGAGGTTGATGATTCACCCTCTGACAGCAGAGGAGACACACCCACCTCAGCACACACACACACACACACACACACACACACACACACACACACACACACACACACACACACACACACACACACACACACACACACACACAAACCTATACACACTTAATGTTGTGTTTATACTGATTAAACGTCAACCAGTTTCAGTTGAGGGATTATCTGCTGAATCTGAGTTGTCGTTGCCTCGTCTGTAGAAGAACGTTGTTATTGTGTTGTTATTATTGTCACCTGGTTGAGGTCCAACCGAGTCTAAGTTCAGCTGCAGTATGTTGATTGTGCAATAAGGAAACCCGTCACTCTAGACAGCTTTGGTCTCTTTAGGCAAGATTCAGCTTTTTGCCTCTCAGTTTCATTTTTTCAAAGCTTGTTTGGAACTTTCAGGCTCCAGTTGTTCAGGTTTCTGATTGGTCACCACGAAGTTCTCAGGAGTCAGAGATGCCTTCGCCCACTGATCAGTGATATTCTAGGAACCGGTTACTGTCCAGTGGGTTCCTGTATTTTTGTTCTGCTGTGTAGATGGATGACGTTAAAAAAAGGAGGACAAAAAAAGAATATGAAATATCGTAAACTTTGTGAATATTATTATTGACTGCCACATTACAAAATGACAAATAAGTTCTATATCAATTTAAAGCCCCCTTCTTGTTATGATGGGCAGTTCAGACTGGATCCAAACACAGGAAGGCAGAGTCACTTTATTTAACAAAAAGCGCTACCTCATCCAAAAACCAGAAATCCAAAACCATGAGGGCAATTCCTGGAGAATGTCACGGTGGGAAACACGGAGATCTTGATTCGTGGCAGAACTAAAGGAATAAGCAGGAAAACACTGTGAGACGAGAGCATATAACAGCAAACAAGCTGACGAGACACTGAGAGGCCCTACAGGTGTGGAAAATCAGGAGAAACCAAACCAACAAAGGAAGTCGGACACCAGGGATCCGAACACCAATCCATCCTCATACCATGAGTGATGCTGGCTTTTGGCGTTTCCACTGACAACAACCTGGATGGATCTTCCGTGTCGTTAGTCCAGACGACACTGCATCTACGGTTTCCAAACACAATTTCATCACATTAACATCTAGTCTTTGCCAAGTCTCAAAATTAGAAAAATATAGACTCAAACAAACAGCAAATGATATATTCCATCAGAAACAACATGTTTGGGGCCTCGGCACTGAAAAATGCTTAAAAAGTAAATCAATAGACTTTCAGCCTCGGCAACCAAAACCTCCTCAGAGTTCACTGCAGACAGAACTTGACATCAGTGGTCGTCCTGACAGCAGCCCTGCATGCTCCGCCCCTTTGTCCTTCCACTCATTTCCACACTGGGTTCCCCTGTGCTGTCACTCATTCACCACTCTCTTCACATAGCTGTGGAGGGTCAGTGGCCTGACAGGAGCTGGAAGATGAATCTGTTTCATCAGGAGCGGAATGAGCTCCCTCTCCAGAGGGGATTCCCATGCACTCAGCTCCTGACAGGTTTGATGAATCTCCATGAATGCTGCTCTCAAAATCCCAAGGTTTAAACCAAACACACTACTGCTCTGTGGTTGGGAGATGTTAGAAACACACTGTAGGGCATTGCACTAATGAGAGCTGGGACATTTCAACCTTAGCTTCTGCCCAGCTGGACCTGACGGGCTGCAGATGGGCCGCATCCTTCTGCTCAAGGTCAACAGTGTCCAGGGTTAAAGAAGCCCTCCAATGTTTAACTAAAATCACAAGTAAGTCGTTGACATGTCCTGTGGCCAGACCGCCTGTAGATGGCATTTACTGCCACATATAAGCAAATACGTCCTGTTGACATGTCCAGTTCACGCTTTCAGACACAGAGGTCATCACTGACAGCTGCGCAGTTCAACTACAGTCCACAGCTCCTGCAGAACTTCACGGTCCACTGTGGACAAAGGAAAAGGTGGAACTTGCTACATGGCAGGCAGATGGTGGACATTAAGATAAGGAGTTTTCTTTAAATGGGCAATAATTAACAAAAAAGTTACTCTGGCATTGCCAGACATAAACCACGACAGAAAGATCGTATGTCTTGCATGGCTTGGGAACGCCTCAGCATTCCCCCGAAGGGCCAGAAGATGGACGGATGGACGGATGGACGGACGGGCGTGCGGGTGGGCGGACGGACGGACGGACGGATATGTAGATATGTAAAACCTTACAACTGAACGTGGCCTACTTACCTTATCAGATGGCTGTAAGAAAAGACAGCAGGTATTGATATTATGTCTTGTGTTGTATAAAAATCTATAAGAGCAGGCTGGCTGAGATGTAATAATACTGAGGCTGTAGTTCCTATAAACTACTTTATTGGTATTTATTAAATGCCCTGTGCTCAAATACATATCCTGAAATGTTTTCAAGAGGTGGAATACTGGGCATGTTCCATGATCAGACTCATTTGGTACAAAACAAATCTGGATGATCCCAGAAGGTCAAATCAGCTGCTTAAACACAAGCCGGCTGCAGATGTTTACAGCTGAGTCAGTAAAAGCTGTGTGAACGGTCACTGCTGCAAAGGAACTACCTTTTTCTGCTTGAGTAAACATGCTTAATGACTTCCTCTTCAGCATGCATGAAGTGAAAGTGAGAAAGTACATGGAACTTCGTATAATTTTATCTCATTCTCAAAAAAATTATGCAGCGTAATAATAATTTGGGTCACGGGATGTCACCCAGATCTGAAATTCTGCCTCGTCAAAAGCTTTTGGTTTTCAAACAAACATCACTTCATCACTCACAGTTCAGAACTGTTAATAACACCTGACAAACAGGCAGGAATCTTAATGTGAGCCAAAATAAAACATCGCATTTAGCTGTGGAGGAGCAAAAGCACAAGCTGAAGTCCGTCCTTAAATCTTAATAAAGGTCATGCAAATTTAATCCATGTATACAGTTCTAGGTGAGTGGACTGAGGAGGATGACTTATTCATGGAGGCCTACCTGACCTGGACCCGGAGGCGGGGGGAGGAGGAGGGGTGGCGCTTGTCCAACGGCTCGTCGAGGTGATGGCGTGAGAACCATGCTCGATTGCTGATCTGAACCTCTGAGGATTACAGGTTGTGGTGTCAACATAAATATACACTGTGGGAAGAAGCACAACTAGCTGGAAAGATAAGGATTTTCCACAGGGACGTGAAGCAAAAGATATCAACATGATGGAAAATGTCTGACCGTTTTTGTGTTTATCTGTTAAATTACACCTACTGCTCGTCCTGGTAATTATCCAGCCATAACCGTGGCACTGGCGGAGCTGCGGTTCATGAACTGAGCATGAGGAAAACATTTTTCATTTCAGTGACTCACAGTAAAAGAAAAGAAACTTGATATTCTTGAATTTCGCCACAGTGGTTTCAGAAGTTTCCTCCCGACTGCGTTAAAAGGAACGAGTGTGATACGCCAGCAAGACCACATCAGCTCCCATTCCAAGGACAGAAATACAGTTTTTCTGAGGCTTCAGTGGAACTAGGCTAAGAAAAACTGGACAACTGAAGGAAAAATGCAGTTTGGGTTGACTCATCTCCATATGGGCAGATGCTGCAGGCAGAAGGTCAGAAATACGGTACAAATCCAAGGAGCCAACCTGCTTCACTCCAGCATGGTGCTGCTGGATGCGGCGATGAGTCGGTAAAGACTTCTTGGCACATCTAGAGCCCTTTAATACCACCAGTCTCTCTGAGCACTGCTTCTGTCCCGTGATAGGCACAGACAAGCAAAAGTCATGGAAAACTTTTATGAGAAAGACAAAGAAGTTCCACCTTGTTGTAGTTGAAGGGTTTGCCTGTCGGAAGGATCCCAGGAGCTATGTTCTGGTAAGTCTTCCCAGGGGGACAGGCCATTCAAACACGTTCATATGGAGAAGAAACACCACAGAACTCCATGTTCCTCATCCACAAAAGGGTTACCGAGACCCCACCCTGGAACCAGGCCTGGGGGAGGGGCTTATTGGCGAGCACCTGGTGAGTGGGGCTTCAGCGAAGGCGTTAAAGGGGATCGGAGTAGAACCACCTCCTTCCACATCAAGACGAGGCATCTGAAGTGGTTCAGGCATCTGGTCAGGATGCCTCCTGGATCTCTCCCTGGGGAGGGTTTTCAGACATGTCCAACTGGGAGAAAGCAGAGCCAGACACACTGGAGCGATTATGTGTCTTTGGTGTCTTGGGAATACCTTGGCATCCACCGGAGAAGTTAGAAGAGGTCACTGGGGAAAAGGAGGTCTGCGCCTCTGCCTAGACTTCTCCCCCCACCACCTGAACCCAGGTGAGCCGGAGTTTATAGTGGTCTAAAGAAATCTGCAAAACCAGCAGGATAAATCCTGTAGATACTGAACAGAAGCTCAGACTATGGCCATAATCTTCTCGAACCCATGAAACCACATCTTTAAAACTCTGGTGACATGTTGAGGCTGCATCATTTTACGCAGATCTGGATCTGTGATGTCACAGTACCCTGCAACCCCGAGCAGCTCACTCACTGACATAGATGCACTTCCAAACGGCCCCGAACTAAGTGACAGACTTGTGTTGTGTGAGACTTTTTGATTCATTTGTGGCATCCGACGTCCGAGCGTGTGCTTTCAGTCAGAACATGTTAATGTTTGATGATATATCCCCTTTAATGCACTGCGTCAACTTATCGTGTTCCTGGAAGCTCCTTCCCTTCAGCTGAACACATTCACACATCTGTCACATGAATTATGAGTATTGCTGACTTGCATACATGCAGAACCTTTGCTGTGTGATGTTCATATAAAGCTTTCTATTTATGTATTTATATATTTATTTAGTGAGACCAGACTGATGCCAAAGCTTTTGGTTCAGAGCGTGTTTTTAGCCCGTGTCTTCTGCCGTTCATGTGAATGATGTTATTCTTTATGTTTTTATTTCCTGCTGTCTTCACCCCATATTTAGAAAACTGAAAAGTCACGTTTGGTTCAGTTTGTGCATCTGATACCCTTTACATGAACATGCTGCTAAATGGATTATAGTTTAGGGATGACAGACAGGTTATTCCTGACTGCACACAGGAATTCAACCAGTTCAACCTCACACCGGCACCAGTGAGAAAAAAGCAGACTGGACTACTGACGCGTGCCATCGTACCTGGCAATGGCAGGAAGTCCACACAAACCCAGGTTGATTGAGAACTGAGCATGAACAAACTGCTATCAAGCTTGTGTCCTTCAGTGCCAGACCCTGCTGGACTGTGTTAAGGAACGCCCGGAATGTTACACTGTTTTTGTTGCAAATGAACCAAAGCCAGTGGACATGGATGTGGCTGCTCTTCGTGACACCAGACGTCCAGATGAAGGTCAGCGGCGTGAAGAGAAGGCTGCATGTCTGCTGGGAGGGGCTTCCTAAAGGATTCCTGATATGTACCAAACTTCAAAGAAACTTGAAAGCGCTGCCTTTGGGCTTCAGTCAGTGATGGTTATGCTTGTGTGATTTGAACCAGTGCACTTCTGTACATGACTGTCACCGGCACTGACCCACCTATGCTCGATGCAGATGATGCTTACTCTCACCACTTATGGCTCAGTTATGGAACTGGCATGAGCTATTCTGACAAAAGTCCCAAAATTCACAATCTGAGCCAAAGTTGGGTTTTGGCATGTGTTGCACAAGCCGGATATGGCCCAAATTTCATAACTAGTTGGGAACAAGTGGTGTGAGGGCCAGGTCTGGCCCAAAGAAATGAAGAAATGGACCGTATTTGGTGGATATGTGGCTGGTTTATGGGGTATGTGGCAGCCGCTCTCACCTGGAGTCACTGCTGTCAGTCAGAGCGGGAGGTGGGACCAAATGAGACCAGCTCCGGGCCCAGTTCGGCCCAAATAATCTTTCCTATCTGAGTTGGCTCTGAAATTTCAGACGGTGGTAAAGGAAGGACGCTTGAACACAAACAAATACATTTGGCAAAGCCTGACACAGATTGGAGGAGAACCTGAATCAAAATGCAGCTTCTAGCAAAGCGGTGAAGCAACAGTGAAAGAATAAAACGTCCCATAAAAAAGCAGCAGCAACAACCCACATGAACGGCGGCGAGGGCGGGGAACGTTATCAGTTGGAGGAACGGCACAGCTGGCCCCAAACTGCCAACATCTCTCACCACAAAAAATACCTCTAAATAAGAAGGCACCATGTCAGACGAGGAGCTCCTCTCCTCCTCCGCTCACTCCCCTTCCCTTCTCTCCATTCCCATCTATGACGGCGCTGTCACCGAACGAGGGCTGCCATGACGGTTTCAGCTGCGTATGCCGCCGGCAGCGCTGAGTCTGCACTCCTTCACCACATTCACTTCTTCATTCTGTTTATTTCTCCTCGTCTTCGTGTCCCTGCAGAAACCTACAGTCTGTATTAAACAGGATAAATGAGGACGAGCTTTTAAAAAGGCGGAAGCGTTGCGTGTAGCCCAGTTTAAGTTACAAGCCAGAAGAAAGGAGGCGCTTCATGGCTGCTTTGTGTCACTGACAGGCTCTGTCATGCAGCGCTCGGATTTACAGACTGCCGCCTTCTTTCTCTCTCCAATACTCCTGTTCTCAGTTTCTTTGTGCCGAACTTTTCTGACAAACTTCCAACTTTAACCAGCACATGGAAGTCGTGTTCAGAGTCCGTCAGCACTGATCATGTGACAAACAAGGCCGACACATCTCGATGCAGGAGTTACAGGAGTTACAGAGTTACAGAGTTACTGGTGTTACAGGAGTTACAGGTGTTACAGGAGTTACAGGAGTTACAGGTGAGTTACAGGTGTTACAGGAGTTACAGGAGTTACAGGAGTTACAGGTGTTACATGAGTTACAGGAGTTACAGGTGTTACAGGAGTTACAGGTGTTACAGGTGTTACAGGAGTTACAGGTGTTACAGGAGTTACAGGAGTTACAGGAGTTACAGGTGTTACAGGTGTTACAGAAGTTACAGGTGAGTTACAGGTGTTACAGGAGTTACAGGAGTTACTGGAGTTAGAGGCCTTACATGAGTTACAGGAGTTACAGGTGTTACAGGAGTTACAGGTGTTACAGGTGTTACAGGAGTTACATGAGTTACAGGAGTTACAGGTGTTACAGGAGTTACAGGAGTTACAGGTGTTACAGGTGTTACAGGAGTTACAGGTGTTACAGGTGTTACAGGAGTTACAGGTGAGTTACAGGTGTTACAGGAGTTACAGGAGTTACAGGAGTTACAGGAGTTACAGGTGTTACAGGAGTTACAGGAGTTACAGGTGTTACAGGAGTTACAGGAGTTACAGGTGTTACAGGTGTTACAGGAGTTACAGGTGACTTACAGGAGTTACAGGAGTTACAGGTGAGTTACAGGTGTTACAGGAGTTACAGGTGTTACAGGTGTTACAGGAGTTACAGGTGAGTTACAGGTGTTACATGAGTTACAGGAGTTACAGGTGTTACAGGTGTTACAGGAGTTACAGGAGTTACAGGAGTTACAGGAGTTACAGGTGTTACAGGAGTTACAGGAGTCACAGGTGTTACAGGAGTCACAGGTGTTACAGGAGTTACAGGAGTTACAGGTGTTACAGGTGTTACAGGAGTTACAGGTGAGTTACAGGAGTTACAGGAGTTACAGGAGTTACAGGAGTTACAGGTGTTACAGGAGTTACAGGTGAGTTACAGGTGAGTTACAGGTGAGTTACAGGAGTTACAGGTGAGTTACAGGAGTTACAGGAGTTACAGGAGTAACAGGTGAGTTACATGTGTTACAGGAGTTACAGGAGTTACAGGTGAGTTACATGTGTTACAGGAGTTACAGGTGTTACAGGTGTTACAGGAGTTACAGGTGAGTTACAGGAGTTACAGGAGTTACAGGAGTTACAGGAGTTACAGGTGTTACAGGAGTTACAGGTGAGTTACAGGTGAGTTACAGGAGTTACAGGTGAGTTACAAGAGTTACAGGAGTTACAGGAGTTACAGGTGAGTTACAGGTGTTACATGAGTTACAGGAAATACAGGTGTTACAGGAGTAACAGGTGAGTTACAGGTGTTACAGGTGTTACAGGAGTTACAGGAGTTACAGGTGTTACAGGTGTTACAGGTGTTACAGGAGTTACAGGTGTTACATGAGTTACAGGAAATACAGGTGTTACAGGAGTAACAGGTGAGTTACAGGTGTTACAGGTGTTACAGGAGTTACAGGAGTTACAGGTGTTACAGGTGTTACAGGTGTTACAGGAGTTACAGGTGTTACATGTGTTACAGGTGTTACAGGTGTTACAGGTGTTACAGGTGCGGCGCTGACGTTTCCCAGGTTAGAGGCCAGTCATATTTGGTGCCAATGAATGGTAAAATATTATATGTAACTGCTTCAAACTGCTCTGTTCTTAACAAGATTTAACATTTTGGAAATGCAACATTGTTTAACTTGTTTTAAATTTAATTTAATTCACTGAGTTTGTGGTGTACTCTTCATGTATCATGAATGTGTCTTTTGTGCCTTAATTAGGCAGGAACATTTAAACAACTTACTTTTAAAATAAATATACAATACCCTGAGTTCCAGTTTTGACCTCTTCTTTAATTATAAAAAGCTTCTTTCAAGTAATCATATAAACATCCTCTGCTGGCATTAATTAATACAGACCTTTTTTGTTTGCAGTTACCTCTCAATAGGAATAGCAGAAAAATCCATTTTCCAATAAAGTTATGGCAAAATGAAAATTGATTTTCACTTTAATCTGTACAGATATAGTTTGACACCACCACCCAGGGCCGGTCCTAGGATAGTGCTGGCCCTAAACAAGATTTTGTTTGTGACCTTAAAAACACTCCAAACACAAACACCAAATCAGACACTTACAACTGAATGAACAGACGCACTGGAAACATAACTATGTGATTTGAAAGAGTTTTTAAATTGCTGTGCTGTTGTTGTTGGAGTGATCAGTGGCATTTGTTGCAGTAAATCCCCACGTTTGAGCAGTGTGTTGGTATTAAAGATACAGAACTGAAACAGTTCCTTCATGTCAGATAGGAGATGTTCTGTTAATTTAGGCCAATATTCCTTAGCTGTGTCCTTTATGTGTTCAAAGGGGGTTCCCCAGGGCCCCATTTTAGAACCAGTCCTTTTCTTTTTATACATTTTTTTATATATTTTTCCTTTGGGATCTATTTTTAAAAGGCACAACATCTCTTTCCAGCTCTTTTCTGTTTTTGCAAATGATTTTCAGCTCTATCTGCATATAAAATCAGATCATTGTGTGAACATTCAGGCTCTGCTGAACTGTCTCAGAGATGTTCAGTCATGGACGGGGTGGAACCTCCTCAGTCCAAATACAACTAAAACAGAAAAGATTCTTTTTGGAAAGCCTAACATGCTGGATGATGATGATAATGGCTCGTTAGATTCTTACTGTCGAACGTGGGTGTAAGTTTTTGACGCTGTATTATATTGTAATAATTAGATTAGTTCAGGTGTCAAGACCAGCTGTTTTCAGCTAAAACTGAGGCCGACCTCCCTTCCCGGGACCTGGACACGGTAATCCAGGCTTCTAATACATCTCGTTTCGATTATTGTAATTCTTTGTATTTTGGTCTTGATCATCATTTGCAGGCTGTACAAAATGCAGCAGCTCTTCTTCTGACAGGAAAAAAGGATGTATCATCTATCTATCTATCTATCTATCTATCTATCTATCTATCTATCTATCTATCTATCTATCTATCTATCTATCTATCTATCTATCTATCTATCTATCTATCTATCTATCTATCTATCTATCTATCTATCTATCTATCTATCTATCTATCTATCTATCTATCTATCTATCTATCCATATGTATGTATATACACCCATTCACACCCTTATTTATTCATTTAAAAAACAAACCTATTAAAAGAGTTTGGAATAAATAAAAAAAATCGGAGCTTTTATTTCTGGACAATATTTCCCAGCCCTACCTCCACTTGACAGTTATATAAGTGCCTTTCAGAATGTTTTATTGTTATTATTATTGTAATTGCGTTCTGTTATAAAAACTGTAAATATTTCAAGCGTAACTCTGTGCAGCTGCTGTTTCATGACTTCCTGGAACTTCCTGCTTAAAGAATGACTAAACAAAATGAATAAATTAAATTGTTACTACCATGTCTGTTCTTTGTCATTTGATTTAAAGGCTGATTTGTATTTTATTATTTTAACAGGTGCCTGGTATAATCTGGAAACATTATTTTATCCTCAAGTAAAATAGCGTGCTGCCGTACATCTGAATCTTTTTCACAGTTTACTTCCTGAACACAGTAATACTGCAACATGAGTCGTGACATTTTAAAGCTGTTTCTCTTCTGCGCTGTTGCCTAAAATAATACAAAAACAATAAAGTCACTGTTGGTGAGCCAAGCGAGCCGACGTCACTCCAGACTCATCTCCGACAGCATACCTGTGTGTGCAAAGCTGAACTCCGACTTTTATGAAACTTCAACCAAAGTGCAGAGACTGTGGACACTTGAGCTCCAGTGTAAAGGTGAAGAAAAGCCAACAACTCAGTGATGCCAAACGTATTCATGGTCAAAACACGATTTTTGCCCCATACTGTGGTGTAGTGAAGGATTTCCTGACGTGAAACATCCTCATCCGCGAGGTTGAAGAAGGACAGGTGTTGATGTGTGAGGGATCCGACATCCCAGGCGTCCAGCTCCGGTTCGGGTCGTTGCTCTTCACACACCAAAAGTCCTCCTTGAAAGGTTTCCTGATATTCTGAATTGTAGAAGGAAGAGTTGGAGTCATCTGTCCATCTTTGCATTTACAGTCACCTGTCGATATTACCTATTTGAAATAACATTATTATTATAATAATTTGCCTTCTAATTAGCACCAAATTGTCTCAAAGCATTTCTTTTTTCTAAAGTGTAAAGTATCTGTAACAAATAACTGCATTTTTTCATCTTTGTTCATAAAAGGGAGAAATATGGAGGCTACAGATGTTTTAATTGATTTTTATATTTAACCTGCTGGTAAATGAATTAAAATCTAAACGGTGACGAAAGCATTTCATGCTGCGGGGACTGTTCAGAACCGCTCAGAACTGCTCAGAACCGCTCAGAACCGCTCAGAACTGTTCAGAACTGTTCAGAACTGCTCAGAACCGCTCAGAACCGCTCAGAACTGTTCAGAACCGCTCAGAACTGTTCAGAACCACTCAGAACTGTTCAGAACCGCTCAGAACCGCTCAGAACTGTTCAGAACCGCTCAGAACTGATCAGAACTGTTCAGAACTGTTCAGAACTGCTCAGAACTGATCAGAACCGCTCAGAACTGTTCAGAACCGCTCAGAACTGCTCAGAACTGTTCAGAACTGCTCAGAACCGCTCAGAACCGCTCAGAACTGTTCAGAACTGCTCAGAACCGCTCAGAACTGTTCAGAACCGCTCAGAACTGTTCAGAACTGTTCAGAACCGCTCAGAACTGTTCAGAACTGTTCAGAACTGTTCAGAACCGCTCAGAACTGTTCAGAACTGTTCAGAACTGTTCAGAACCGCTCAGAACCGCTCAGAACTGTTCAGAACCGCTCAGAACCGCTCAGAACTGTTCAGAACTGTTCAGAACCGCTCAGAACTGTTCAGAACCGTTCAGAACCACTCAGAACTGTCCAGAACTGTTCAGAACTGCTCAGAACTGTTCAGAACTGCTCAGAACTGATCGGAACTGTTCAGAACTGCTCAGAACCGCTCAGAACCGCTCAGAACTGTTCAGAACTGATCAGAACTGTTCAGAACTGCTCAGAACTGTTCAGAACTGCTCAGAACTGATCGGAACTGTTCAGAACTGCTCAGAACCGCTCAGAACTGATCGGAACTGTTCAGAACCGCTCAGAACTGTTCAGAACTGTTCAGAACTGTTCAGAACTGCTCAGAACCGCTCAGAACTGATCGGAACTGCTCAGAACCGCTCAGAACTGATCGGAACTGTTCAGAACTGTTCAGAACTGATCGGAACTGCTCAGAACTGTTCAGAACCACTCAGAACTGATCGGAACTGCTCAGAACTGTTCAGAACCACTCAGAACCGCTCAGAACTGCTCAGAACCGCTCAGAACCGCTCGATGTGCTTGGCTGTGAGGACGGTCTGCCATCTTTAGATGATTTATCTGATCAGAACTGCTCACACAAGATTCTCCGGTCCAGAGAGCTTCTTCTACCTTTTACTTTTCTTTTCCTGACTGCGCCTGACAAACGTGAAAAACCCAGTAAACAGAGATCGCACAGACACGGAGCCCTGCAGACGCGCATGAGTCCGGACAGCGTTTGTCTGCCTCTGGGTCCGGGTCCTCGGTGTGTGTGTCAGGCTCAGTGACGCCCAAGTCACCTCAGCTGTGCAGAAGCGTCACGCTCGCCGTGCGGCTGCAGATGGTGACAGGATGCGTGACAGCGGGCGGCGTGGTATGCCACACCCCGTCATCTGCACAGATCCACCGTCAGGACTGATGGGCAGTTCCCCTGACACCAACAAAGTCCCTCTGCTCTGGGACTGTCGACTCTGAGACTCGTTGAACACGTCAGACATAAGTGACTGAGGAGCTAGAGGAGAGGAGATAAATGAAAAGGAGGCAGCACGGCCCACAAGTGTGCAGACACGAAAGCATCAAAGGAACCTTCATGATCCAAAAGCTGAGGTCACGTGAAAGACGTCTTATGTTTCTCATCTGGACTTTGACCAGTCATTTTTCATCACTCTGATGTAGACTTGCAGCTGTGTTTGGGATCTGTTCCTGTCACATGACCCGGTCCTCACATTTGTCTCCAGAATACTCTGGTGTACAGACGAGCTCATGGTCCACTCAGTGACTGCTAGATGCCCAAGTGCAGTTGCTGCGGAAGAGCCCAGAATTCTGACCCGCTCCGTGGTGCTTCACAGCGGGAACGAGACACTGCTGCTCAAATGGGTTTGATTTTCCTCACACATGTTCCTGGGCTTTAAGGCCAAACATCTCAACTTTGGTCTCATCTGTCCAGAGGACACAGTTCCAGAAGTCTCCTAGTTTGCGCAGATGCAGTTATGATCACCTCAGTCCTGCTTCCATGAGCTCTTCAGACAGAAGAGCTTTCCCTCTGGAAACTCGTCCAAACAACTCGTACTAATAATTTCAGTTATTTTATTTTTTGTTTTTTTCTGTTGTTTTTTTGAGGTCTTCACACCTGCTGATGATCAGCAGCATCTGGATGAAGCTTAGTCTCTTATGTCCTGCGGAAGAACTCAGTACTTAAATTTGCTCACCTGACTTTTGATTTTTGACTTCCTTTTAGTGAAATAAATAACGGTACAGTGGGTAAAAACATACGCTGTTGCTTGTGTGAGACTGTAGTTGCCTAATACTGAGACTAGGATCACAGACAAAAATGTAAAAAAATGTTTAAATATAAATAAAAAAAGGAAGTGCATGGACAAGCATTGCACAAGAAGAACAGCTCCGTGACCACTCCTTAGTTTGGAAAGCAGCCAGTCTACAGTAGCGTTGGGTGGAGGACTTTGATTCTGCATTCCAGTTCCTGGAAAATTAGAAGAAGACATCTGCCAGGAGTGCTGATCATCTTGAACACTTAAATAAATAAATTATTTGAACAGCAGAGCTCAATTAACACCAGAACAGGACCTCATGTTCCTCCTGTTGGACATTAGTAATATTTGAGAGTACGCTCATCTTGTGTGGTTGCATTCGGAAAAGTATGTGAACTCTTAGCAGTTTAAGGTTTTCTGAATTCATTTTTCTTTCCAGAACTGCTTCAGCTCAGAAAGGTTGTGGGATGTCTGGTGAGAACGGCTCTCCTCATTCCACAGCATCTCCGTGTGGTTAAGATCTGGACTGTGGTGGACTCACCACGATTCCATGTTTAGGGTCATCGTCCTGCTGCTTCAACCAACTTCTACAAAGCTTCAGCTGGTGGACAACTGAGAGTTCATTTTCCTCTCTACGATGCCGGTGGACACATTGGACACATTGGACACATTGGACACATTGGACACATTGGACATGTGGACAAATGAACAGTGGGAATGTGAACATGTGAACATGTGGACATGTAGACACGTTGACACAATGATGTGGACAGTGAAAACACGGAAACTGAAAACATTGAAACCGTTTTGAACAGTGGAAACGTTGACATGTAGACATGTAGACACGTGGACGCGTGGACACGTGGACGCGTGAACAGTGGAAACGTGGACATGTGGACGCGTGAACAGTGGAAACGTGGACGCGTGGACGCGTGAACAGTGGAAACGTGGACATGTGGACGCGTGAACAGTGGAAACGTGGACGCGTGGACGTGTGAACAGTGGAAACGTGGACATGTGGACAGGTGGACGCGTGGACACGTGAACAGTGGAAACGTGGACATGTGGACAGGTGGACGCGTGGACGCGTGGACACGTGGACGCGTGAACAGTGGAAACGTGGACATGTGGACGCGTGAACAGTGGAAACGTGGACGCGTGGACGCGTGAACAGTGGAAACGTGGACATGTGGACGCGTGAACAGTGGAAACGTGGACGCGTGGACGTGTGAACAGTGGAAACGTGGATGCGTGGACGCGTGAACAGTGGAAACGTGGACATATGGACGCGTGAACAGTGGAAACGTGGACATGTGGACGCGTGAACAGTGGAAACGTGGACGCGTGAACAGTGGAAACGTGGACATGTGGACGCGTGAACAGTGGAAACGTGGACGCGTGGACGCGTGAACAGTGGAAACGTGGACATGTGGACGCGTGAACAGTGGAAACGTGGACATGTGGACGCGTGAACAGTGGAAACGTGGACGCGTGGACGCGTGGACGCGTGAACAGTGGAAACGTGGACATGTGGACATGTGGACAGGTGGACGCATGGACACGTGGACGTGTGAACAGTGGAAACGTGGACGCGTGGACGCGTGAACAGTGGAAACATGGATGCGTGGACGCGTGAACAGTGGAAACGTGGACGCGTGGACGCGTGAACAGTGGAAACGTGGATGCGTGGACGCGTGGACGCGTGGACGCGTGGACACGTGGACGCGTGGACGCGTGGACGCGTGGACGCGTGGACGCGTGGACGCGTGAACAGTGGAAACGTGGACGCGTGGACGCGTGAACAGTGGAAACGTGGACGCGTGGACGCGTGAACAGTGGAAACGTGGATGCGTGGACGCGTGGACGCGTGGACGCGTGGACGCGTGGACACGTGAACAGTGGAAACGTGGACGCGTGGACGCGTGAACAGTGGAAACGTGGACGCGTGGACGCGTGAAGACGCTGCCTGTTCATGGCAGACGTGAGCAGAAATGTTTGTCAGTTCCAGCAATCTCTTCAAGCTGTTAGCATCCAGGTTTTCTGATTTTGTGGCACAAGGACATTTAGAAAAAAAGAAACACGATCAGTAAGACGAGACAAAATCTGCCTTTGGGTGAAGACAGTCAACCAAAGAACCCACACAGGTGAGCAGAAGGAACCTTCCTGCTGTGATGTGACGGCACCGGTGGGTAAGAAGAACTCATCAGGGAGGATTTTTTTCAGCTTCAAATCTGGACTGAAACTCAGCTCTGGGTTTTATTTCAAATCTGCGGCAGAATGACCTTTAACGTGAGCTTTAGGGTTATATATGAGGTGAGGGCTGAAGGAATGTGAGCGCAGTCTTTCCTGATGCTGTGAGTCTGTGCGTGCTCGGTGCAGGCGGCGCGTCTGTGGTGTGGCTGTCGGCCAGCCTGAGTGGAATAATTGATTGGCGATTGACCCTCCGCTGCCACTGCGGACAGTCCTCTCCACTGCATTACCGCGCACGCTCATCCGATCAACAGCAGCTTCACAGCTGTGCGCATCCGTGCACCGACCAGCCACAACAATGAAATCCCTGACTTTGCTCTTGAATATTATGTGCTGGATGCAGAAAAAAAGAGGAACATGAAGATCTCTGTGACTTTGATGGAAACTGTTTATGCAATGCATAAAAGATGCACACACACACCACATAAAACATGTTTTATACCTGCATCTGCACACAAAACGGTATTCACAAACAGTCGTTTCGAACACTCGTTATTGTTTAAGCCTCATACAGTATGATGACTTGGAAATAAAAGCGCCACCCATCTCTCCTCCTTTCCAGCCGTCCTGCGGAGGAAACTCGCTTCAGCCAGTTGCTCCCAGGACCTGGTTCTTTTGATCAACACTCACAACCACAGGTGAAGACAGGAACGTGGATCGTCTGGTAAATCGGAGTCTGGGCTTTTGGCTCAGCTCTCTGTCCAGCAACAGACTCACAGAACCTCCACAAATTATTGTTGTCAGTCAGCATCAACAGCGTCATGAGCAGAAGATGCAGAGATCATTTTATCATCTTTTAATATTACAAATCATAATATAATATAGACATGCAGCACACCAAACAAGCAGCTTAAAGCTCGATGTCAATTCCACCTTAAAAAAAACACAGTCCATAGACACTTAATCAACACACCATAAAAAGACAGAACAGTTTGGCCCAGAAAACTGACATAGTCAGAGAGCTGCTATAAGCAATAATTACTAGTCTGTAATCCGTTTTAAGACGACACTAAAGACACAACAGAGACAAAAGCTCACTGAGGCGGCAGCCGAAGAAGAATAAAAAACAACTTCACTTTCTACAGCCCGGCTTTAGATTGAGCATTATCTTCAGTGTTTTAGCACCATAAATGATATTCCAGTGCAGAACTCCACCTGATTCATGTAATCGTGAGTCTCTCAGAGAAATCAAAGTCATTTCAGTCACAGCTCAGCTGATGTTCCACGTGGGGACACAAACCACACAAACTGAACAGGTCAGTTGATAAAACCAAATCAGCTTTATTTCAACGGAAATTATACATTTAATGACATGCATATAAAATAATGGATGTTTTATAGGTTTTTATAGGGTTTTTGGAAAACCTCTATGGCGCAGGTATTCATTAATGTGCCAGAAGGGGCAGATATAAAAGTCTCTCTGAATATTCCTTGGGTGGGACTTTCTGGAACAGCGCTTGTTGTCTAAAAGACAGGGACTATTTTGTGTCTTCAGGTAACTAGAAATCGAAGCTAACAAAAATAACATGTGGTGTTCCTCAAGGTTCATTTCTGGGCTCTCTGTTGTTTAACATCTATATGCTCCCACTCACTCAAGTTATGAAAAAAACAAAATGTGTTGCTAT
>CM026206.1:1412606-1431361 GCA_014839995.1 Xenentodon cancila
ATGTAGTGTTAAAAAAGATGTTTTTCACTTTTATATTTCAGCTGTTATAAATAAGATTCTGTTCAACACAAACATTTAAAAAAAATCAACATTCTCACAAGAAAATATCCTAAAACTACTTTCCGTTACACAAGAATAACGTAGCAAAATGTCCCACTTTTACTCTTGAAGCAGTTCAACCAGTGGCACAATGACACCTGAAAGGCAGGACTTGGCTGGTTTACTTGTCTCCCTCCGGCTGCATGTTGTGGTCAGCACAAAGTGAAAAGGATGCAGTTAAATAAGAGTCTGCTCACCAGCCTCCACCCACACTCCAGAGTGGGGAAAAGCAAAAACACAAATGCACCGAAACTCTTTTCTGAATGTTCCCAGTACATTAGTACAGTGGGTTTTTATGGTGAGCCTTCTCCATCATTCCTGCTGCTTGCTGGATAAAATGAGAGATGTCCGCGTTGTCTTTGAAGTGGAACAAAACTTCAGCTACAAACGTTCACGTTTGACACGAACACAAGAACACACGTCCAGACTAACAGCACCAGTCCTGTGGACCGTCCACATCTACTGTCTCCTCCTTACAAGCAGATAACAGCCTTTTAGAGGAAGAACCTTTCACTGTCTGGCTCCTTCCTGACTATTTTTAATAACATTGACCACTGAAAAAAACAAGTTTCATGATGTTCAGAACAAAATGACTCTCCAGCAAAGGACGTCTCTCGGAACCAAGCACAGATTTAATTGTAATAGACGTCTTAAACAGACGTTTGCAATGAAAGATTATCCATCCCTAGTGCCTCTAGTTGAGACAAGTTTCTGGAATTTCAGTTTGTATCTTAAAGAGCCTGGAAAATAAATATGAATATACTTACAAGAAACAAAGATTCTATAGGCACCAAAGAGCGGAAAATGAAAAAGAACATGTTTTAGAAATAAAATTAAATACACCTCTGCGTATCAGCTTGCTTCTTTCTCTCAATCAAGAGCACAGAAAACCACAGGGACACCTGAACGCATCGCAAGACACTGAACGATTCGTCAATTAATCAAGATGATCGGAGAAAAGTGGCTTCACATGTGTCACTGCAGCATCATAAAAGCCAAGTTGTTTCTGCACAAAACAGACTTAACTAAAGGTGAGGACGCGCGGCTGCGCGGCACTCTAATACTGACCTCTAACCACCGGCGCGCGCGCTCTCCTTCAATCCCACGCTCATTCACGGACACTTACAAAACGCGTTTGAAGTAAGTCGCGTGCCCCCCGGGCCTCGGAGGGGGTGTCACATCAACAGCAGCGCGGGTGGCATCTGCTCCACCCCGACAAAAGCACGCGCGCATGCACGTGGACACAGGGTGTCATGCAGAGTTTGCCCCACGGACAAAGTCGCGACACAGAGGATGCTCACCTCGCTGCTCGGAGGCGGTGGAGGGGGGCAGCCGGGCTTCAACCATCCACTCTTTCCTCTGTCTATCCGTCCGTTCGTCCACCACTGGCAGAGGAGGCGCGCAGAGGCCCCGCTGATGAGCGTGACCAGAGCCGGCTGTTTTCACGTCACACACACGCAAAATATATGTGATGGAGGAGAGCTGAGCTGCATCTGAGCCGAAATCCTGCTCTCCAGAGCGGCTGGACGAGGTCAGCACGGCCGCTGCAAAACATCCGCCAGCACCTCCTGAAAAACTACAAAATTAAAAATAACCAAGAACAATTATTATTTAAAAAAACAAAAACAAAAAAAAACAAACAAGAAATACAAGGTGGGAATCAAATGTGATGATGCAAAGAGAAAAATAAAAAAGAGGATTGCGCATTAACGCGCAGTAATAATAATAATAATAATAATAATAATAATAATACTTGATTTTGTTGTATTTTTGCCACTCTTGCTAACGTCATTTTTGCAACACATTGGCTATTCAGTCAAATGTACTTTTTGTTCCGTTTTACGCTTCATAACTCGTCATTCTAGATGTTGACATCTGGAGACCAAAACAGTGAATCGCAATAGTAATTGACACATAATAGTTCAAACCAAATCACCTGATTCTTTTAGGAAAATAAAATCATTTGCCAGCTCGAATATTTACGCACGCAGACAAAGTTCGGCCTAAAATAGACCAGCAGGGTTTCTGGCATTCTGACTTAAATTATTGAAGAACAGGAAGCCTGTTTTCAGAATAAAAACATGCGCCGTGGCAAAGAGAGCAGCAGCAGTCCGACACGTTTGGGACAGGACTTTTTATTAAACATTATGAAAACAAGATTCTCAACAACGTTCCACTTTGTAGGGTTTCACTTGTTGACACATCAGGACACGTTCATTGAATAAATATAGAAATTATATGTACAGATATACACTTACAGCACTGTGCAGAAGTTTGCTGAAATTCACTTTCAAGATGCTGCTTTTAATTAAGAAAATATGGAGTTAAAAAATAAAAAAATGATAAATTAATTCACGTCTGAAATTTAAAAAGGGGGCGTTTATAATTTTTTTGTTCGAAATCATTGTTTTTATGCATTTCTTTTTTACTTTTATTTTTTGTCAATTCTCACACAAATTTTGCGAAACGAATAAAAGTCTCTGGTCTTGGAGCAGTTTACCTGTGACTTTCTTTTCTTTTTTTCACATTTCTGGTCTGCGGGCCGATTTTCGGACACTTCTGCACAATATTGCACATATATCTAGGCGGCAGAAAACACATGTGCCAGGGATTTCTTCTCCACAGAAAAACGCCTCCAGTTGCTCCGAGGACAATCAGCTACCTACAGTCCTGACAATCAAAATCACCCGTCCTCCTATCAGATCGGTTTAAGACGTCGGGCTGCAGAAAACCCCGCGGGCCCGACAAGAAAAAGGTAAGAAAAAAAAGAATTGAAGTTTTTAATCATCAGATTGGTGCATAGAGTTTTAGCAGCGAATGCAGTCCTTGTCCAAATTTACATCCACGTTTTCAAACAGATCAAAGGTTTTAAAAACTGAACTGTCGTCCAGTTCGACGTCTTCTCAGTGCAACAGCCTTTGACATGACACATGTTCAGTAGGAGCAGGAGGATACCATAGACAATTTGCATGCTGTAACATACAAACATTTGTATTAAGACATTTCGAATAATCCAAGCAACAAAAGCTTTAAAAAGAGAGAAGGTAAAATAAACACAGTTCGCTGTTTTTCCCTCTCTACACATTTTATGTACACGTGGAAATAAATACAGTCTAAAATCTGGCTCAGTTAATCTCTTTTTTGTCGTTTTTTTCTTTTTTAAAACAATAGAAAAAAATTGATTGAAAATAGCAGTTAAAGACCAGTTTTCGCTGTAGAGCAGATTGTTTTTGCATTTTAGTCCGCAATGTTTGCACCTTTCAGTGGGGTTGGAGGGGGGTATTTTTCTGGCTTTAACGCATACACCCAGGCCTTACCGATCAGAGGGAAGGAGGGAAGAAGGAGGCGGAAGAGGACCGTGCTTTCCTTACATGTGGAAGGATGGATTCTGGGGAGATGACAGGAGGGGAGGGGTACCATACATGTCCTGCATGCAGGGTTGCATATAAGGAAAGGGGGCTAGTACACTTGCATTATTGAAAGCGCGTCTTTCTTTAACACAAACAGTCTTTTGAGCTTTCTGGAGCTTGAAAGAGTTCTGTTTCAGTTCACGCAGGCTTTAAAAAAACATTCTTTGCCTCATTTTTAAGACAAAAATCATTGCTTTCTCTGAATTAAGACAGTCAAACGTCATATTTGCTCTGTAAGACTTCTGACAAGAGAACGTGATCCCAGTTGTGACAGTCTGCAGGGCTTACACCAGTTTAGCCATCTTTAAGACTCACAAATGTTTGTGCGCACCAAACTCTCAGGCCTGTTAGGAGCTCTAAAGTGTTCACTGTCCAGGGAGTAACTGTAAACAAAACACAAAAAGAATCTGGATGGAGGTGAGGAGGTTTTCTGGGTGTCATTCAGAGTCTCTCAGATGAAGAAGTCGGAGTTGGCCTGCTTCCCGGACGGGTCTCTCGTGTTCGCGGCTCCGCCGGCGCTGAAGGTCCGGCTGGCCAGCTTCTCGTACTTCTCTTTGTACAGATCCCTCTCCTTGGCTAGACGCGCCACGTCCTGCTTCAGCTGCTCCACCTGGTTCTGCAGGCTGCACTTCTCCGTCTCCAGCATGTGCCTTTGCTGGACGCGCTTGAAGCGGCACGACTGCGCGTAGCCGCGGTTCTTGAGCGTGCGCCTCTTCTGCTTCAGGCGGATCACCTCCTCCTTGCTGAAGCCCCGCAGCTGCCGGTTCAGCTCGCGCACCGTCATGCTGACCAGCTGCTCGTCCGAGAAGCGGTCCTCCAAGCGGACGTGGTGCCCGTGGTGGTGGTGATGGTGGTGATGGTGGTGGTGGGGCTGGTGGACGGCCGAGGCCGCAGACAGATCCTCCCCCATGTACTGCTGGCCGCGGAAGCCCTCGTAGGCCTGATGGTGGTGGTGGTGATGGTGCGCGTTGCCGATGAGGGCCTCCACCGCGTCCTCGGGGGTCAGGTTGAGCGCCTCCGGGTTGATGTGGTGCTGGTAGCTCGGGATCCAGTACAGGTCCTCCAGCTGGGGCTTACCCGCGTTGCCGTGGTTGTTGCTGCTGTTGTTACTGCCGCCGCCTCCGCCGCCGCCACTGCTGCTGACACCGCTGGGAAGGCCCTGGCTTGGCTGCGCACCCGGGCTCGGGGCGCAGAAGCTGGGCGACGAAGGCACGGAGGAGCAGGGCGTGCTGATAGGGGTGGAGGACAAGGAACCGGACGGGAGGCGGTGGCAGTAGCGGTCGGCCTCCGGAGGCTCCTTCTTCACCTCGAACTTCATCAGGTCAAAGTCGTTGACGTACTCGATGGCCAGGGGGCTGGTAGGCAGCTCTGCGCTCATGGCGAGGTCTGCGGCCATGTCAGTCCATGCGACGACTCCCGCCCTCACAGCCAAACCGACCGCGGGCAGCCCTCTCGGATACAGATTGCGAAGAGGGATACAAGCCTGTATGGTGTATATATAGGCGCACGCACACGCCCGGTGCGTGGAGCTGCAGGAGGGCCAGTGGGTGGGAGGAGAAGCTTATTAAGGCTGCTCGTTCCTGAGACTTCTATATATAGTGACGTGAATATGCATGTAAACGAACTTGTACACCTGCCAGCCCCGCTCGTTGCTCTTGTTGACAACTTATCCCAGGTCAGATGGACGCTTTAATACCAGGAGCCCCCGGAGCGGCTGAAACTCGAGCCCGCTGAATTTGGAGAGCCGTCTTGTCCTCGCTTCACCTCTGAAGCCCACTTTCTTGTGGTTAACTCTCCCCGGTTCTGCTCGACTCAAGAAACGGCTCCTCTTGGCGCCTTATGAATATGTCCCCAGCATCCTGTAGTTCACAACTGCAGGGCCCGGATTTAAAGTTTCTGGCACAGCGGCGGCGCGCAGGCGTGCGTAAAGCTGTGCCTAAAGTCCCAGGAATCCCAACAAGGATGAAAGCCTTTCTCTCAAAGTTCGTATGAATTTAAGCTGAAGTTGCCGGTCTTACTTGGGAGGGTGATGCTGGTCCTCAGTGTCTCCCCACCGCCCTGTCCCCCCCTCTCCAGATCGTGCTGTTGACCCCACTGCGTAGATGTGTGTGAAATCACACGCATGAGGTGATAAATTCCAGTTTGTTTTGTCTCTGACCGCCTTCCAACTGCTTCTGGGAGCTTCCCGGTGAAACCACGCAGTGTCACGGAGGCGCTGGGAGGCAGGCACTTATAAGCACAGCGAGCATCCCTCCTCTCAGACCCTCCCACACTGAGGTGTGACGGGCCAATGGGAGGAGCCCAGAGCCGCGGATTCACATGCTCCTATAGAAGCCCCTGCCCCGGCCGAGAGGAGCCGAGCAGCGCCGAAGAAGAAGAGGGGGGAGGACAGAAGCGCGCAGGGAGAAACAGGTGCGGCAGATCCCCCCCTCTAGTGACGGAGAACCCGCCACTGCACGGAGGAGGGACACGGGCTCCAGAGCTCCTTAAGGAAAAGGTGTTTTCTCGGCACAGAAACACTTTCCATAACTGGGTGTCATCCACGCGAGTCCAGTTCCACGTTTCAAAAAGAAGAAAACGGATTCAAAGACTTTAATTAGGAGCCTTGAGGAATGCAGACCAAAGTTAAGACTACTGGAGACTATTGACGTTTTAATGTAAAACAAAATTACGCTAGTGGATTTTTGGTCTTGTAATATTTACACTCTTAATTACTGTTATATTGTTATTTCAAAATGAATAATGTAGTTGACACGGTTTTGTACAAGCATTTGGATAATGACCATTTTTGATGATTATATACACCGCAACATTGGATTTAAAATAAGACAATCAAAGTGTATACTTTCAGCTTTATTAAGACATTTCACAAAAAACATTTCATATTTAGTAATTACCGATTTTTATGCAAAATGCCTCCATGTTTAATGGTTTAAAAGTATTTGGACAAAGTGACTGAAAATATGTCCATGATTTGTTCAAACTGAAATCTGCCTGGAATCACCGAGTCCGAGCTTCCTCCCTGGAGATGCTTTTCCAGCCTGCTTCAGTTTTGTCTTCAGCAACTGAAAAGCTCCTCTGTTGTGTTGAAGAACATTTCATTTCTTTGCCTTCACAAAGTCGTGAATGTACACTTTTAGTTCGTTCAGGGGTTATTATCCACCTGCTCTGAGAAGCTCCATCAGTTTTGTAACGTTTCTCTGAATGTGAGAGTTTAGACCTGGACACCTCAGAACTCGTGTTCTGGACTCGGTCGTGCTCAAAGACCAGCCTCCGTTTGACACACGAGCCCCTGGACTTACTGGTAGCCTCCGTCAAACACCGTCCCGATCCGAGCTCGGTATCAACTCCACCTTTGATCCGCTTCCTTTGTCTGGAAGTAAAGAAGTGCACTGGCTCAGATCTTCGGTCATTTGTCCAAATACGTCTGAGCTGCCAATTTTCACATGATAATTGGAGTAATATTTTTGCACACGTGCGTAACACAGGCAGATGATGACAAGTAAAACATTTACTGATCGATAATAACACGCTGGGAAAATGTAGACCAACAAACAAAACGCTCCTAAATTCAAAATGATTAAATTCAGACTGTCGGAGCTGCTCACCAAAATTAGAAGTTTGGTTGGAATTAACAAAAGAAGCAAAATTAACAAATAAACCGAGCTTTCTGCATTTAACTGGATTAAAACAGCTTTTTAAATGCTCTAATTTTAAAGGAGAAAAAAGAGGAGCACTGATGGCGCTAAAGGCAAAAACCATCTAATCTATCAATCACTGATGGATTAAAGGCCGCGCACCCTGCTGACAAAAATCAATGTGCATTTCCACGAGTGCGGCAGCGGGGCCGCGCGGGAGCTGCACGCGTGTTAAGTGTGATTGGAGGGTCCCAGCGGTTTTCATTGGCAATTAACCACAAATTGCATCCAGACTCATCTCAGAGGATCGACAAATAATTAAGCTCCTTCCGCCGCGTCCGTCTCCATTCTGGACACATCTGCTCTCTTGGGGGGGGGGGGGGGGGGGGGGGGGGGCACCTACCAGGTGTGTGCGCGCGCGCGTGTGTCGGGAGGGGGCGGGGTAACAGAATGTCGATACTGCTGTTAAGCAGAGCCCCTTCTTGGTACAGAGGTTATGCTGATGCGTGGACTCCCCGGCCATCAGAGCCCACCAAGGGAAGAGGGTTTCCCCAAAGCGGGTCCAGTGGCAGTTCGCTGCTAGTGCCTGACTTAACACCAAATCTTTGCTTTTCCACCGCAGCTGTTAGAAAAGGCACCAACTGGAAGGCACCGACCTGGTGCCAGGAAAACTGGTGCTAGGCCGGACCCTAAACATACTGGGGGTACAGGAAGAACCGTTTCCTAATGAGCTGGGTGGGGGCTTATCAACCAACCTAACCACCCAGAACAATGCAAACAACCTCTGTGAGTTTACAACATTTGTTTGTGCTTTCTGACTGATTAACCATAAAACCATAAAAATATGTACTTGCTTTCGTCCTGAAACGTAAACGCTGTTGATGTTGATGACGGAAAGTTGCATGGAGTCAATTCTGGACTGCAAACAAGATTATAACTTAAAGATGGCTAAACAAGATTTAGGGCCAGGATCAGCATCTGCACATACCGAAATTCCATTTCCATTGTTGTTATTCTCGGGGATTTCACGCTCCTTGTACACATTCTGCTCTGGTGAAATAATAAATGACAAAGGGTTCTCACCTCTGGGGCTCTCCAGCCACTGGAAAAACAGTCCAGTTCTTTGTAGAACATGTCTGGAACTGGCTCTAGTACAAGTCCAGCACCAGCACCGTTTTTGAGGTGGCTGAAAAGCCCAGAGACAGAATGTTGGGAAGTGGATGTTTTCAGCCGGCCAGGACACGTTCGGACGCAACCCGCCACCTGGTACTGGCCCCGTCCACAGTAGTCATCCCTAGATCCTAAACTACAGAAGTTCTTTTACTTGATATTTATATCAGTAAATAAACTGCTTTGGGGTGTTTGTGTCAGTTCAGGACTTAAGTGTGGGAACTATCCATCACCAGGTGTAGCAGTCAGTGAATGGTGGATGTTTGAACAAGGCCCTATCTCAACAACTGTTTCAGGTGCTCAACACTGCTGTGGCATCTTTAAAGCCAACAGGACACCCAAGCAGATCAAACATCCGTGTCACTTCAAGTATCATCCATTCGCAATGAAGAAAAGACTGTATGTTTCCAAGATGCCTGCTCAGTGTTGTCTTCCTTTGTACACCAGTAACGGTAACATTCCCACCAGTAACACTCCCACCTGTAACATTCCCACTGGTAACATTCCACCAGTAACACTCCCACCTGTAACATTCCCGCCGATAACATACCCACTGGTAACATTCCCACCTGTAACACTCCCACCTGTAACATACCCACTGGTAACATTCCCACCTGTAACACTCCCACCTTTAACATACCCACTGGTAACATTCCCACCTGTAACACTCCCACCTTTAACATTCCCACTGGTAACATTCCCACTGGTAACATTCCCACTGGTAACATTCCCACTGGTAACATTCCACCAGTAACACTCCCACCTGTAACATTCCCACTGGTAACATTCCCACCAGTAACACTCCCACCTGTAACATTCCCACTGGTAACACTCCACCAGTAACACTCCCACCTTTAACATTCCCACTGTTAACATTCCCACCTGTAACACTTCCACCTGTAACATTCCCACTGGTAACACTCCACCAGTAACACTTCCACCTGTAACATACCCACTGGTAACATTCCCACCTGTAACACTCCCACCTGTAACATACCCACTGGTAACATTCCCACCTGTAACACTCCCACCTTTAACATACCCACTGGTAACATTCCCACCTGTAACACTCCCACCTTTAACATTCCCACTGGTAACATTCCCACTGGTAACATTCCCACTGGTAACATTCCCACTGGTAACATTCCACCAGTAACACTCCCACCTGTAACATTCCCACTGGTAACATTCCCACCAGTAACACTCCCACCTGTAACATTCCCACTGGTAACACTCCACCAGTAACACTCCCACCTTTAACATTCCCACTGTTAACATTCCCACCTGTAACACTCCCACCTGTAACATTCCCACTGGTAACACTCCACCAGTAACGGTAAAACTTCCACCTGTAACATTCCCACTGGTAACACTCCACCAGTAACACTCCCACCTGTAACATTCCCACTGGTAACATTCCCACCTTTAACATTCCCACTGGTAACACTCCACCAGTAACACTTCCACCTGTAACATTCCCACTGGTAACACTCCCACCTGTAACATTCCCACTGGTAACACTCCACCAGTAACACTCCCACCTTTAACATTCCCACTGGTAACACTCCACCAGTAACACTTCCACCTGTAAAATTCCCACTGGTAACACTCCCACCTGTAACATTCCCACTGGTAACACTCCACCAGTAACACTCCCACCTTTAACATTCCCATTGGTAACACTCCACCAGTAACACTCCCACCTTTAACATTCCCACTGGTAACACTCCACCAGTAACACTTCCACCTGTAACATCCCCACCGGTAACACTCTTTAACCAAAACGATCAGTCTTTGTCTTATCGCTTGTATGATATAACATTAATACCTCAGGTGCTGTTAGTAACAGGTTAATCTGTAACACATTACACCCAGATCATTTTGAAGGGTTTGAACCCGCCCACTGAAATCACGAAATAAAATATTGCATAGGAGCCACCCCAAAAAGGCCAGAAGTGGCCCTGCTGATGAGTACCATGGGAGGGGGATTTAGGGTTGGACACCCTGTCGGTCTTTTCAGTATCGTCAGTCTCTAAACTCTCTGCTCACAGACACATATGTGATATATCTGTAAAATAAAAAGTCCACCTGAGTAAAAAAACAGGTGGCAGTTAGTTTAACTTGGTCAGATGTGAAGAAGAAAGCGTCGTGCAGCTGCTGAGCTTAACTTTAGCTTCAAGTGGTCATGAGATACCCCCCCCCCCCCCTCAGAAATCTGCTGGCAAGGATGAAAAGAGTAAAAGATGAAGGAAGAGAAATCATATCAAAGTATTTGAAGTTTAGGGCCGCTAAGTCATTAGAAGAGGGTTTTTTTCACGTTTATTATCAAATAAGCAGGAATTGGTCCTGAAATGCCAAGCTAAGCAGACTGCATTGAAACGGCACATTTAAGAAGATCTGCTGTGGTCCATTCATTGTCAGGGGAAGGGGAGTGTCTGCGGCCGAGGGCTTGAGACATAAATTTTTTAAGTCGGGGCTTTTATTGTGCCTTTGCATACTGGGACTTCGCTGCAAGTGCAGTTCCACCGACTTAAGCAAAAACGGACATCAGCAAGGTGGAGGATCGAGGGTGAGCTTTGAGCCAAGGTAGCCCGCATCCCGCCCAAAGAGAGCAGCTCCCGGAGGTGGCTCAGGGTTATCACTGGCCTGAGGGTTTTGTTGCCGCTGTTAAGTCACTAATGCCTCTGCAGAGGAATCAGCTTTAATTGTGGATGGGGATGTGACATGCACACATGCATGCGCATGAAGAGGGAAGTTACGAGGAGGGGGCTTACTTTAGAAATCAGGAGAATGTCTGAATGTGGCAACACCGAGTTGGACGGGTTTTGTGGTTCTGGCCATCATATCTGCCAGTTACGATTACATTTCACTATAAGATGAGACCAAGCTGCGACCTGCACCAACCACACAGAGAAACACCGATTTAGACGTCTTCCCAGTCATTAGAAAACACAAACACTGAGCTGCTCCTGGCCAGTTCATCACGGACGCGCTCAAAAACCTCACAACAATACACATTTATGCCGTTTGCTGCAGCAGATTCATTCAGTCAAGTTTAATTCATGGACAAGGACTGCAGTTTGTGAGCAAGAGACATGGAGAAAAAAGAAAAGAGCTAAACTGAAGTTTGTCCAACTCCACCGTGATAAGAGACAATGTGCCTCTTCCTGCTGGTCTTTTGTTCATTTTCACCTCATAACTGTTCAGCTGGCGGCAAATCGGTAAACCCACTTTAACCAGTGACCAAACAAATTTGT
Source organism: Xenentodon cancila (assembly GCA_014839995.1). NCBI lineage: Eukaryota > Metazoa > Chordata > Actinopteri > Beloniformes > Belonidae > Xenentodon > Xenentodon cancila. The sequence continues at coordinate 1,424,181 of CM026206.1, forward strand.
GGCTCTGAAGATTTCATAGCGGTTTTGGAAGTGAAAACGGTTACCTCCGGGTGGGAAACCGTGGCGAGTGTGGGCGTGTGCAGCGCTCCGAGACCATCATCATAATAAAAATACATTTTATTCATGAATGTTCAAACGTCACGAGGCCCTTTACATCGCTGGATTTCCAGACAGTCGTTGCTGCTCCGACTCTAGAACCTGGTGAGTTCAGACCTCGGGAGCACAGAGTTGATGAGCGTCGGGTTTCCACCTTCCACGGAAAAAATGAAAGACCCCACTTCAGTGGGGTCCAAACCGAGTGGACATGAGGTGGGAGACATCATACTGAAAAAGACATGTCAATCAGTTACTTTATTTACAGTATTGTCTTTAAAATACGTAATTTATAACTTTAAAAAAGGTAGGGTAAGTGATTTTTTGTCAGACTTAGACAATAATTGTCTCACCATCCACTCAGTGTTCCTCTCAGGAGGACTCTGGTACCACACTGCTCCTCACCATCTAATAGTGGATCTAGGTCTAGGGTTGTTTAATGCTGCAAAGTTCCGTTATTGTGGCTGAAAGTCAGAAAAATAAAAATATATGAACAAACGAGACAAAAAACGTCCCGTACTGACTGGAAATGGGACACAGGTTGTAAGTGTAAAATACAGGACAGTTCGTTACAGGACCGGTGGGAACTTACTGATAATCAAGCCAGAAGAACCTCAATTGACCAATCACAGTCCCACCCCACTTAGGCCCCCCTTGGTTACCTATTTGGTCACTGCCTAACGCTGGATGAAAGTAGAACTTTAGTACCTAACGCCGAATTAAAGTAAAACTTTAGTACCTAACACCAGATTAAAGTAGAACTTTAGTACCTGATGCTAGATTGAAGGAGAACCTTAGTACCTGACGCCAGATTAAAGTAGAACTTTAGTACCTGACGCCAGATTAATGTAGAACCTTAGTACCTGACGCCAGATTAAAGTAGAACTTTAGTACCTGACGCCAGATTAAAGTAGAACTTTAGTACCTGATGCTAGATTGAAGTAGAATCTTAGTACCTGCAGCCACATTAAAGTAGGTTTTAGTAACCGACGCCATATTAAAGTAGAACCTTAGTAACCAACGCTAATTAAAGTAGAACTTTAGTATCCGACGCCAAAATTAAAGTAGAACTTTAGCACCTGACGCCAGATTAATGTAGAACTTTAGTACCTGACGCCAGATTAAAGTAGAACGTTAGTACCTGATGCTAGATTGAAGGAGAACCTTAGTACCTGACGCCAGATTAAAGTAGAACTTTAGTACCTGACGCCAGATTAATGTAGAACCTTAGTACCTGACGCCAGATTAAAGTAGAACTTTAGTACCTGACGCCAGATTAAAGTAGAACTTTAGTACCTGATGCTAGATTGAAGTAGAATCTTAGTACCTGCAGCCACATTAAAGTAGGTTTTAGTAACCGACGCCATATTAAAGTAGAACCTTAGTAACCAACGCTAATTAAAGTAGAACTTTAGTATCCGACGCCAAAATTAAAGTAGAACTTTAGCACCTGACGCCAGATTAATGTAGAACTTTAGTACCTGACGCCAGATTAAAGTAGAACGTTAGTACCTGATGCTAGATTGAAGAAGAACCTTAGTACCTGACGCCACATTAAAGTAGGTTTTAGTAACCGACGCCAAATTAAAGTAGAACTTTAGTATCCGACGCCATATTAAAGTAGAACTTTAGTACCTGATGCTAGATTGAAGTAGAACTTTAGTACCTGATGCTAGATTGAAGTAGAACCTTAGTACCTGACGCCACATTAAAGTAGGTTTTAGTAACCGACGCCATATTAAAGTAGAACCTTAGTAACCGACGCCATATTAAAGTACAACTTTAGTACCTGATGCAAAATTGAAGTAGAACTTTAGTACCTGACGCCAGATTAATGTAGAACTTTTGTACCTGATGCAAGATTAAAGTAGAACTTTAGTACCTGATGCAAGATTAAAGTAGAACTTTAGTACCTGATGCTAGATTGAAGTAGAACTTTAGTACCTGATGCTAGATTGAAGTAGAACCTTAGTACCTGACGCCACATTAAAGTAGGTTTTAGTAACCGACGCCATATTAAAGTAGAACTTTAGTATCCGACGCCATATTAAAGTAGAACTTTAGTATCCAACGCCAAAATTAAAGTAGAACTTTAGTACCTGACGCCAGATTAATGTAGAACTTTAGTACCTGATGCCAGATTAATGTAGAACTTTAGTACCTGATGCAAGATTAAAGTAGAACTTTAGTACCTGATGCAAGATTAATGTAGAACTTTAGTATCCGACGCCAAAATTAAAGTAGAACTTTAGTATCCGACGCCAAAATTAAAGTAGAACTTTAGTACCTGACGCCAGATTAAAGTAGAACTTTAGTACCTGATGCTAGATTGAAGTAGAACCTTAGTACCTGACGCCACATTAAAGTAGGTTTTAGTAACCGACGCCATATTAAAGTAGAACTTTAGTATCCAACGCCATATTAAAGTAGAACTTTAGTATCCAACGCCAAAATTAAAGTAGAACTTTAGTACCTGACGCCAGATTAATGTAGAACTTTAGTACCTGATGCAAGATTAATGTAGAACTTTAGTACCTGATGCAAGATTAAAGTAGAACTTTAGTATCCAACGCCAAATTAAAGTAGAACTTTAGTATCCAACGCCAAATTAAAGTAGAACTTTAGTACCTGACGCCAGATTAAACTAGAACTTTAGTACCTGACGCCGGATTAAAGTAGAACTTTAGTACCTGACACCAGATTAGAGTGGAACTTTAGTACCTAACACTGGATTAAAGTGGAACTTTAGTACCTAACACCAGGTTAAAGTAAAACTTTAGTACCTGACGCCGGATTAAAGTAGAACTTTAGTACCTGACGCCAGATTAAACTAGAACTTTAGTACCTAAAACTGGATTAAAGTAGAACTTTAGTACCTGACACCAGATTAGAGTGGAACTTTAGTACCTAACACTGGATTAAAGTGGAACTTTAGTACCTAACACCAGGTTAAAGTAAAACTTTAGTACCTGACGCCGGATTAAAGTTGAATTTTGTGTCTGGGGTTGATCCTGGTTGATCCTTAATCTGAGATAAAGTCATGACACTAGTGGACATATATGTTAACTAACTTATATCAGAGACATGATTATATTATATTCGGTAACGTCGGCAGAGTTAAACCATTGTTGTTTTGATTTATGTGACAACAAATGTAGATGTCCTTTTACAACTTCTGGATGTTCAATTTTCAGTTTAATTCAAAGCAGAAATTGAACTCTTGTTTTGTTTTGATTTAGAAAATAAAATAAAAAAAACTCAATTACATCTTCTCTGTTGACATCTACAGAACTTGATTAGAACTTTTTTTTTTAATTCCATTAAACAGATGTGAGTTCCTGCGTTTTTTGTGTGGAGATGAAAGTTGCAGATGTCCGTGTTCTGGTCCCTGTGGAACTGATGTTCAACATCCTCAACAGCCATTGGCTTATCCACATTTTAGGGGTGGGTCTTACTGACAGGTCAGTTTTGGCTGTATGGAGTCAGAACTGGTTTAACAGCAGCAGCTGTTCCTTATTCTTTTTCATTTAACCATACTTTCACATCTACACCTGTTCACCTAGACATTTGCAGAAAACACACAATTCTGAGAGTAACTGAAAGATGACATCATGGTTATCATGGATGTCATCATGACGACAGAGTTGTGATCTCTGTTAAAGCAGTTCATCCAGTCTCACACCTGAGCCCGACTCCATCATGTGTGGAGGGATTTCAGCTGTTGAGCTCATACACAGGAACTTTAAGGAGTTTAGGAAGTGTAGTATTGAATATCTGTGTCTGGGGACTTATGTGAGCCACAAGCTCCACCCATCTACAGGCCTCTGGGAATTCAGCCAATCAGAAAGCACTTGAGCCAAACCTGCTCGATAGTCAGGACCGCCTCTCTTCTTGGATCCGGTTCTTTAATGTTTGGAAATAATTGAAGGTTTCTGAAGTTATTCTGGGGTCAAATCTACACTAGTATAGGTATTAAAGATTATGCACTGAATGATCATTTCAAAGTGTACGTGAGCAGACAACAGCTTCCGCTTTAAAAAAAAAATTCATCCGTCCGTCCGCCGGTCCGTCCATCCGTCCGTCCGTCCGTCCGTCCGTCCGTCCGCCGGTCCGTCCGTCCGTCCGCCGGTCCGTCCGTCCGTCCGCCGGTCCGTCCGTCCGCCGGTCCGTCCGTCCGTACGTCCATTGAAAGGAATGACCATCAACTTTGGAGTCAGAGCAAACAAGTTTTAACAAAGAAGAATGATTCTTGGAAGTGAATAAATCTGACCAGGAGAAACCTCGTAGACAGAAAACAGATTTGAACACATGAATCACACACTCACACAAATCTCACGTCTGTCCAACACACACCCTCAAACACACACCCAGTGAAGGATCACAGTTGACCTTTCTTTTTGTCTCTCCCAGTCTGTGCAGACAGATGATTCCTCTCCTCCGTCTTCTCTCCATCTCGTGCGCTTTTACTAAAAATTGAAATATTGATCTTAATTAGAGTTTGCCGAGCTCAGCAGCTCATGTTGAGGGTTTTAGACGCGAAGCAGCAGACATCTGTCTAAGGCACTTACATCTTCAGCGCAGGAGAGGAGCGACGTGGCTGAGGAGGAGGAGGAGGAGGAGGAAGGAAAACGGTGTGGTGAGACGAGAAGAGTGATGGCTCCCCGTCTCCTACCTTTTCTAAGAAACATGTCTAGCTCTCCATCTCTGCTCGCCGTTGTCGATACGTCTGAGAGAAGCAAGTACAGGAGTGACAGGCGTGCACACACACATGCACACGCACACACACAGCAAACCCATCCTGGACGCTGGTAAACTGCGACAATCTGTGCTTGAGTCAACGAAGACCTCGCTGAAAGAAGAGCGGTTTAATACTGATGTGTAAAAGAAGGCAGGACGTGAGTGTTTAATAGTTCTGAAGTGTTCGTCAGTGCAGAACGTTGTAGATTACATAACACTGCAACAGTTCACGTTCAGCAGCAGGAGAATGTGTGGATGGACATGTTCCAATCCCTCCCCCCCTTGATCGCACGGCAAATGTGAAATCGCTGACAAATACAATAGATGAGGTTGGCCAAGGACACGATGGGAACACTGGGAAGATGTAGTATCACGGAGACACAGCAGCGGGAAAACGTTCTGGACCCCAGAACCTCTCCAGCTGTCAGACACATACAGGACAGAGCCGGAGCAGTAAACCCGACCTTCAACTACCAGCTGAGAGCCTGCTGACGAGATCGTCTCAGCTGCAAAGGTACGAACACAGCGCCGCCTCGCATTCATGCTGATTCATGGCATGTTTTCTTTGGGGAAGAACGTTATCTGCACTGGAGAGCAGAACGCAGCTGAAACCATCAAAAATTTAGCGTTTCGAGTGAACTCGTTATTTTCCCCGTGATCAGTTTTGTGATGTGATCCTGGAAACCTGTTTTTGTTTGACTCCAGTGCTTCCTCCTCACTGTTAATGGTGGCTTAGTGGTCCTCAATGTTCCCTCTAGAAGGTTTCTGGTTCCACCTCTGGCAGGAGTTTCCTTGTTCTCCTTGCTCTCCGGGTGATCCAGCTTCCTACAACAGTCCAAATACATGTATGGTAGATTAACTGAGGATGATAAATTGTCTACCTGTGGCCTTGAGATGGACTGGTGACCTGTCCAGGGTGACCTCCAGCAGATCCCTGTGAACCTGCACTGGAATCTGCAGACACACAGTCAAACTTGAGGGACATATGTCTCCTCTGCCCTGAACACAGCACGCTTTCATCCATCAAAGCAGTAAAGAAGCGTAAAAAACATGTCCACATGCGCAGCGCCACCCAGAACCTCCACTTTAAAGAACCCAGATCAAATAAAGAACGTGCTATCACTCGGTTTCCTGGGGCTCCTGTGGAGTAAGGCCCCTCCACCAGTCGTCCCTTCTGCTGATGTAGGTGAATTCATGTCCATCCAGTTCCAAATCAGCTCCCCTCTCCGTGCTGATCCACGTTTCAGAGATGCAATGATCCGGAATGGTTGTTGAAGCCGGCTCAGATGATGTTTAGTTAAAGTCTGCACACATGCTTCAAGTGTTTGATAGAGACGGGCCTGTTGTACTGATGCTGATTAGAAGTTAGAAGTTATACTCCGGGTCCACGTCGTCCTCCGTGTGCTGATGTTTGTTCTCCGTGTCATCAAATGTTTTCAGCTCTATTTTATCACAATTCACAGTCGTAAAAGTTGATCTTTTGTCAACAGGAGGGGATGAATAACTGCGAGTTCTGAGTTTTCCCTGCTCAGTTAAATGTCTCCAGCTCCTCCATGTCTCTGGTGAGCAACACCTTCGCCTCCTCCGCTGTTCCGTTCAGCTTGATGAAGATCTTGTCCGGGATCGTCTTCGACTGGATCCTGACAGCAGAAACCTGTCTGCACTAACCCGCCGGTCTCAGCCGTTAGACGTCCGGAAGCTTGGTTCGTAAAATCCGCTGTGTTCATCCCGACGGGGAGCTGGAAACCAAACGTCTACGAGGCAGCTGTCAAATGCAACGGTTGGGATATTTCCAGCATTTGTGCAGCTCAGGACCGCCGCAGCCCTACATGTTTCAGATGTTTCCCTGCTTCATCTCACCTGAGTCAAAGTCATGAAGGTCTGCACAAGTCTGGTATGATGCAGTCATCTGTTTCAGGCAAACATCTAAAACGAGCAGGACAGCCGCCCCAATTAGCACGAATCTGTTCTGGCTTATCCAGCCCGGTTTGGGAATGAGTTGTCGCCTCCAGGTTCCTCAGTCCAGCACTCACCTGGGCATGAGCTCTGGGGTCAGATGAGGTTCTAAACACAAGCAGCCAGAGGGAGCTTCCCCGGAAGGGTGGCTGGGATCCTCCTGATGGATCGGGTGAGGAGCTCAGAGTAGAGCTCCTGGTCAGGAGGGAGAGATGTTTCCAAGCACCCATCGGGACGGAACCCTGGGGCAGACGTGGGACTCGATGGCCAGATTACATCTCTCAGCTGGGTGGGAGCTGAGAGGGAGAGAGAGAGAGAGAAGGAGGGAGGGAGAGAAGGAGGGAGGGAGAGAGAGAGAGAGAGGAGGGAGAGGAGAGAAGGAGAGAGAGAGAGAG
>CM026206.1:1431861-1491664 GCA_014839995.1 Xenentodon cancila
TACACACACATATATATATATATAGATATATATATATATATACACATATATATATATATACATATATATATATACACATATATATATATATATATATATATATATATATATATGTATGTATATAATTACAGTGTTTAGCTATGAGCAAGCTGAGAGAGAGTTGGGAGCTGAGCAGCTGTGGGGACAGAGATCAGTAGATGTGATAGGCCAAAGACAAAGAACAGCATACTGTAGTTAGGAGCAGAGAATATGAGCTCATGCTCCACTCAATAGCCTCAAACTGATAAAAGTGGTGCTGGTCTTTGAGTTTAACAGATAGATAAGCATGAGGGAGGAGTGGCTGAGCGGGGAGACCTCTCCCAGGGGACCTGACCTGTCCCGCTCCCTCCGTATCTCTCCCTCTTCACTTCTACTCGCATGGTGATATTTCACAGGACGTCAAGGGGCTCAAATTGAAAATCCCTTGATGAATCAATATTTACTGCGGCATCTAAATGAATAGTAATAAGTCACCAGAGTGCATCCACAGATCAAGCCCTGCAGTATCACCAAATCCAGATTACACAAATGACCCAGCAAACAAAAAACTCAAATATCACGAAGAATTTAAGGAAATTCAGACTTAAAATGGTTGATTATTGATTCACCAACTTTTAATTGACCAATGGCAGTCAAGGGTGTGGGAGTGATCAGGTCACCCAAACTGGCTCTAACGAACAACAACTGAGGTCAGCAAGTTTCCAGGTATTAGATACATTTATTAGGAAAGAGTTACCATCAAATACGTAACTTCATCAGGTGGTTTGATTTCACATCCATGACACCTCTGAGAAAGGTGAAGTTTTTGTACCACGCCATTACATTTATTTCTAATTTGATTGACTGACAGTTCAGTTATCCCTTCCTTATCCGTATTCGCCCTGCTACCGCGCTCAGCGAGGCAACCACCCGTTTGTGTTAACCCACCGTCGGCTAAACGCATTTTGATTTTGCTGTCGAGTAAACGTGTTAAACCACATTCTGGCCCGTGGGCCAGATCCCTTCTGCCACAACTATTTATGTGGCCCTCTAGAGATGAAAAGTCAGAAGCGCCTGCTCTCCATCACGCAGCAACTTTAAGTACCGCCACATCCGACCCTTTGAGGTCATCCATGATCTTGATGTGGCTGAAATGAAAATGAGACCTGAAGAGAGTTTTGGTTTTTTAAACCAGGCCCGGTATGTTTGTTTCTGCTCTAAAGTTGGACATTTTAACGTGGAGCTCAGTGGAGATGGACTTGCATTTGCGGACATCCTCTAACTGAGATGTTTGCTGCTCGTTCAAAACCGGTCTTCAGAAAGTAATGGGTCACGTACGCTCCGAACGCTTTTCCATTGTTTTATACAGTCTATGATCCGAATTGAGTGGTCTCAGGTGGATTTACAAATTAAGAAACAATTTCTAAATAAAATAGGTCTACTGTATTTGGATGGAAAAAATAACCGTAAGTGAAAAATTTGTTTTCTAGTCTGACACCTAAAAGATGTCAAATGGCACATTTAGTAGTTCTGCCTGGACATCTTTGTTAAAGCATCTGTAAAACTACTCAGGTTCACTTTTTTAGCAGTTACTCATCAGGTATTACTTTATTAATTCCTAAAGAAATTGGTTTTTACTTGAAGCAATATGTTTTTAGGCAGGTTTTATAAATAAACTTTTCTACTGGGTTTCAGGCGAATTTACTCAGTAACACATTCTGGTAGTTTTGTAGTAATCTCACATGTTTTAGCTTTCTTGTGAGACCAAGATCACACATACAGCTACTTATTTACTTACTTTCATACTCATGAAGATATACAACTCTTTCTGGGTAAGTCACTTTTGAAGGCACAAAAAAAGGCCTTGTAATCATGAGGTATTAAACTGCCTTTCCTCTTGAGTTTGTTTTTCCTTGAACATTTTTATTTCAAATCCACAAAAAATCCACAGAAAAAACTCAAACTATTCTCTAAATCTATGCCTCCAAAACTATTATTATCTTTAAGTTTATGATTAACTTTGCACACTCTCGTAGGCCAGATAAAATTAGGTGGTGGGCAGGATTCTGTTCTCAGGCCTCACGTTTGACACGTCAGAATGAAGACGCGAGTTGACGTTTATGAAAGTCTCAAATAAGGATAAAAGGAACATAAACCGCCCTGCGATGGGCTGGCGACCTGTCCAGGTGGACCCCTGCCTTTCGCCTGCTATGCGTCGGGATAGGCTCTGACAAACCCCCGTGACCCTGAGACGGAGTAAGCGGGTGTAGAAATTGATAATGGAGGAACATAAACCAGCACTGAAACCTGACTTCACATCAATTCACAGAGGGATAATTGGGGAGATTAAAGTTAGAATCCTGAAAACAAACACAAAATTGGGACAGAGGCATGATGGTGTTAAGACCCGCCCCCCTGTTGTGTCCGTCCCGGGTCTGATGCCGTCCCTGCTGGTGTGAATTAATGTGAGAAACACACTGGTGTAAATATGAGAACCATAAATCTCTAACCTCCTCCCCTTCTGCTACACGTGACGGTGACATAGAAGACATGAAGCTTCTCGGCACTCTGGGACATTACCAACTGGGAAAGACACACCAGCAGGAAGTGTGTGTGTCTGTGTGTGTGTGTGTGTGTGTGTGTGTGGTGACGTGGTTTACCTGGCAGACTGGATCCTTTTGGCTCTCCAGGTGAGTGCTGGGTTGTAGTGGACAGCGTGTGTCACACTGGTGCCCGGGCGGGTCACCATTTTGTACCGCGTCCTGTAAACCCGTAGTGAAGCAGGGCTGCGATGGGGGGAGGAGGAGGAGGAGGAGGAGGAGTCTGTGGACAACAGTAATTAGGTGCTGATGAGTGAGACATTCTGCAATGAAACTCTGACCACACATAGTTAAACATCTGGAATGAACAAATGCACATTCACGTAATTTCAAACACGTAAAACTGCTCGTGCACGCACGCACGCACGCACGCACGCACGCACGCACGCACGCACGCACGCACGCACGCACGTTTAAGAACTCTGGCAGGTGTGCTCTTTAATAAGCTTCACATATAAAAATGAGGGGGAATAACAGAGGCAGAATTTTTATGAGTCTAATAAATCACGCGCTCCGTCTCTTTCTGCACTGCCTTCATCCCTCCTGCCCAGCCTCCCGCCTTCCTTCTCACTTTAAGTCTCATTCGTTATATCACTTTACAAATCCATCAGAGAAGAGGCATCAGAGTAGGAAGATCAGAATAAGAAAGGATGGGGGACTAAGTGTTTTTATTTATTTATCTAGCTGAATATCCATCATGTTGTTTTATAATGGCCTGCGCCAGCTGACGTACGGAGAAAAGAATTTGCATCGAGGATCATCAGCATCCCTGTTCACATTAGTTTATGGAGTTTACAGACGGGAGTGTGTCTGCTCAACTCTGAAAGGAAAAGGAACTGTGAATAATCGTAAAAGTTGGTCTGAAGTGGCATATGCAAAATACCACAATACTTGTCTTTTCTAATGCAATCAAATAATGAAGCCATAACAAAGCTCTGATTTATTTAATTTATTTGTGGTCATCCCCCCTCTGACCACAGGATACAAGATACCCAAGAGTGCATCCTCCCCCAGAGCCAGTGCAGTATTATAACATTTCAATTCAAATTCAAAAATACTTTATTAATCCCTGAAGGGAAACTAATTAAGTGAAGTATACCATATCTGCACAAAAATATAATTGTTTTTGTTTTTTGTCCAGGCCCTGAAATCTAGCCTGGTAATTTCATGTAATCTGGCTCTGAAACAAACAACAACTATCACTATCTCCTACATGTGCTTTCACTTTAGTGTCGGGATAATCCCACAGGTCACTCAGACCGCCAGACATACTCGATTTAGAGGCAGCATATACAGGTGGAGACGCCTGACGTGCCCCTCATGTGCAGGAACACTGTGCACAGCGGTGTGAACGGAAGGTCAAAGCTGCAGCAGCAGGTCAGCCTTTACACTGTTTTTTTTCAAACTTTGGTCCTTTTGATTGGACTGTTCTTTTAAGTTAAGGTTTAAGAATGGGGTCTGATCCCTTCTTTCAGCTTCTCATTTAGTGTGCAAACAGGTCAAATTAAATCTTTTAAACATTGTGCAACTCTTGGACTAGTCAGGCAGTTTGATCCCAGAACACCAGCCGACTATGGTGCCATTACAACCCATAGAAACCATCTCAACGAGCTTAATAGCATTTAAAGACAAGGATTCAAATCTTTGTGGCAGTTGGTAATTATAAGGATCAAAAACGATTATATTAATTTGCCACAAGCTGCATGATACTTCATGAAGTTAAATTTAATTTTATTACAACATGAAATGTTTGATCAATTTATTCAAATGATCCCCTCCCTCCCAAAAATGCCATCATCTCCACAAGCATGTCCTGTCTCCACCGCAGCGCTCCATCTTCCTAATGAGCACAGACAAAAACAGAAAGGTGTGTGATGGAAAACAAATGAGTTTATGCAGCATGTGAGGAGCCCACTTCCCATCAACTCGTTTGCTCTCCCATTGTCCGTATTGTTTTCATTTTAATTAGGGTCCAGTAACAAACCGTGAGAGCTGCGATGACAAACAATACAATTATTCTATTTCCACTTCCACACCTCCCGTCTCACCCCCCTGCACACAAGTTTCATTTGTCAGCTCTGACGCAGCTCTGGATCAGCGGCAGAATTCATCTCAGACAAACATTTACTGTTCAACAAATCACAGCAGTGCTGAAGTACTTGGTGCGCACGCATGCACGCATTCACACGTGCACGCACACACACGCACGCACGCGCACGCACGCATGCGCACGCACGCACGCACATACAGGCGTGCAAATGCAAACTCTGGCAGATGTGCAGAAATCCCATGAAGGCTCCGTGTCAACACTAAACGGTACGCATCTGTGCCGCTGAGGCTGGAAGGTGTTCAGGCTGAACGCACATCAGGCCTCATGAAATCTTTGTAGAGTTGCTCATAAATCGCCTACTTACTAAAAACTTTCTCTGAATCAACGCGTCTGTTAGAAAGAGAGGAAAACTAGATGCGGTGATGTCAAGAGAAATGGAGGTAAAGAACACGTATATTTTCTCTGTTAGTGTGGCTGTGACTGAGACGACGAATGCAGTTAATCCTGCGTCTTTTATAAATGAACACAGGAATCAGAGAAGAGTGAAGACACATCCTCCCACCAAGGTGCTCTCGTTCACCAAACACTGTCCAGCAGCTGCAACCAAAGACGGTCCCAAACACACCAAGAAACACCTGCAAGCCGGGCACCGAGCCGCTGCAGAGAAGCACACCACCAAACACTTCATTGTGGGTTTATAACATTAAGATGCTTTGTTTTTTATGTGGAAGAGTTTTATTCCTCCTTAAGGAATAATCTGCTAAGTTAGTCTTTGGCTTTAATGAAAATGCATCATCAGGATTTCACGCTGGTTCAGCTTTAACATTTATTAATATCACCGGTTTCCTGGCTCACGAGGAGTTATCCAACATTTACACCTCATCTTTCACATAATCTAACTAACAGCTTTTAAAACGTGTCTGATGATTTCTGGCTCTTTTTACTCAAATCCAATTTAACTACCTTTGGTCAGTGTTTTGGGGTTGCCAGCAGTTAGAAAACACAATCTTAAACCTGTGTAAGGGTCATTATATTATTGTGACAAGTATAATTTTGCCACAAAATATAGTTATTAACAATGTGATATAGATTGTGTGGGTGAAGCAGAGTGTGTTGGTATATCAAAGGGGGGAAATAAACTGCACAATAGAAAGAGCAGGAGCGAACGTGGGTGGGGGTGGTGGTTTGTGCAGGATTAGTTGCCTGGCTTCTAGTCACTTTTTTCCCCCACAATCCATCTGTAGCGTAGTCAGAGCTATTTGGGCGCCCTGGCAGATGACAAATAGGGCTTGTCAAAGGTGCTGCCATGATTCCCAACCTGAAACCTCGCACACCTCCACCCACCCTCATCCACATCCCAAAGTGCACCTCAATCTGCCTCTTGACCCATGCTGCAAACACTGTGACACGCGACATGTCCGAGATGCTGTCACACAGCTGTTCCAGCTTAGCTACTGTTTAATGACACCAAGAGTGAGCTGTGGTGTTTGTCGAATGTGTGTGTGTGTGCGTGCGTGTGTGTGTGTGTGTGTGTGCGTGCGTGTGTGTGCCAAAGCGTGGATGGATGGACGGTGTTGTACTGATTGTAAACCACAGCAGGTTGTGTTGGTTGAGTGGCTCTGGGAGCAATGGGGTCTCAATCTTCCACTGTAGGACCATGACCAGTGAGCATATCAACACACACACAATATATATATATATATATATATATATATATATATATATTGTGTGTGTGTGTACACACACACAATATATATATATATATATATATATATTGTGTGTGTGTGTACACACACACAATATATATATATATATATATATATATATTGTGTGTGTGTACACACACACACACCTGGGGTCTCAATCTTCCCTTAATAGACCCTTGACAGTGGCCTGCCTTGTAAGTGGCGCCCTACACTGTGAGGACACCATTTGCAGACGCATGCAGCTCACACGCCGTTCATCCATCTCTCTGCCTCACTGCTGTGGATCCACAGATAATCTACTCTGGCCGCCTCCCAGTGCACTCATTGCTCCTCCTGTGAATCGTCTGCTTTCCCATCTCAGAGACATATTAAAGGGCTGGATCAACATGTTTTCTCTCTTATTTCTCAGGTGATCTTTTGGAGTTTTGCCTCTATTCCAATGCAACAGAGGTGCATGGAAACTTTTTCAGTCTAGCAGGGTGAGTATAACCCATGAAGTGGCCAATTCTGGCTCTATGGTGTCATGATTAAATGAGGCTGCATTGGTGGCAGCCTCTTCCAACAATGTGGTTGTCCATCCATGCATCCAGTATTCCCGTTTATGCCCAGCTTTGTCTTTGACACCCTGTTCATAAAAAAACAGATGGCCCCAAAATACTTAAACTTTGGACTTTGGTAGTAGGCCTGTGTGCTGCAACGCCATATAGGATGTGCTAGAAGGTTTCCTTTTCTGTAATTGTATTTACAAGCAAGAAACAACAAAACAATATTGTGCGTTACAAACATACCTTTCCTCTCTTTTTGTCTCACATCTTCAACCTGCCCCGTCCGCAGCAACAACATCGTGATGAACACAGATGCCAGGCTGCCGCTAAGACACCGACGAGGCTCTAGTCAGAACAACTCAAAACCACAATGCTGTTATTTGGTGTCAAAGCGTCTGGGTTTCAGATGAGCAGCAGAAACTGTCGTTTGTAGTGCGACACAAAGATGCTGTTAGACTACATGCTGCAACACTAGAGACTTCCAAGCCTCAAACTAAGTAAATAAATGCCGAGCACATACAGCAGAAAAAGTGAGAAGTGGTGTAACACTAAACCCGTCCATGCTTTTATGTAGAATACAAACAGAGCCGCTGTTGGCATTCATGCGTGTCCGCTGTCGGTCGTGTCGGTCTGTACTCGCACAACCGAACACGAGGTGGAGGTGCAGGGTCTTTTCTGCATCTTTGCTGTGGCCAGCAGTGCTCAGCTTCCTTTTGTTGACTTCCGATGTACCTCAGACATGGCAACGCAGCAAATCAAGTCAATCTTATGTTATTCCTGGACCCTTCGTGCTGCGTACACCCTCCATGCTTTATGGTTTTACCCAGTATAACTGTTTGAAAACCCATCTGATTTACATCTGTTTAACTTTGTGTTGTTACTATGGTTTATTACTTTGAGTGGCCTGAAGCACACAGATGGATATTTACCATTACCATGGCAATATTGCTTTATTAAGCTGGAAAATCCTACAATGAAAATTGCAACATCTTATTTTATCTGATGTTAGTTAAAAACACAAAATCATACCGTATCCGTGGGCTTAACGGCACTGAGACTTGAATCCAAAGTCCCGCTGCACAGGTTGCTCCAGGTTGCTCCAATCATTTCCTGCGTGTATTTTGTGTGTATTGTCGGGAGCATATTAAAAAACTTTAAGACACTGATTTTCATCCTTTTTTTCTGACCCGTCTTCTAGTTTCTACCTGAATATTTTTTTCTTCATTATCTTACAAGCAGCAACCTTCCACCATGCATTTGCACGAATGGAAAAGTCCCTCCTCTGGTCAGCCTGCTTATTCAGAGCTATATTACCACTAGTACCAGTGGTAGCACCAGTTGGCATGCCTCTAGTTCAAAGAATAGAAAAGAGTAATAGTACAGTAAAGCTGCACTACATCACCACAGCCAGCCCATCTATATTATGTTTAACACATTCCTTGTTTTATTTGCTTTTTCTTTCCCGACGGGGAAGCGACACAGCTTTATCCATGACCTCTCCAAGACTTTCAAACTCCTGATAAAAGCAGTAATTGTGATTTTAGAACAGTAACAGCTGGTCAGCTGCTGTGAACACCTTAGTCAAACGTCTAAATTGAACAGTCCAAAGTTGTGACAATGCCAGCAGGATTCGTGCGTTATGAAGTCAAATGACAATGTTAACGGAGTTCAGTCCGTTTGATTACATCATACAATTGATTCCCCGTCAGACAGGACTATAAAATGGAAAGTTAAAGCAGGGGAGGTGTTTTCTGCAGCGGCGGACTCCGTCGCTGTCGTGTGAGTTTTCAGCAGACCATTGCTTTGGTTCTGACTGGCTCACAGATTTCCGGGATGAGACTTTAGACACAGATGACTGCAACTAACGTAGAAGCAAGTCAACATTTGTATTCTGAGCTGTGGGCACATTTCAACATCCTTTTTAATTGACAGAAAAGAGAAGATGAAACTTGTTGACATGCAGCGTCTCCACAGAGCTCACACTCCGGCTGTGTTTCAGGCGAACACAAGTTACAGGATGGCACTCGTTAAGATCACGGAGGCTTCAAACTCTTTCGACATCTTTGGGAGTACGTCAGAACCCATCACTGTGAATGTCAAACACGCAGAAATCCCATTATCTTGACTGTGCTGGCTTACACTGGGTTATTAAATGGTGGTAACGTCCTTGTTAAATCTGATGTTGGCATGGCACCGCCGTCTCCTGTGAAAGTGCTGGAGCTGTGGGAGTCAGAGGATGAGCCCCAGGGGACGGGAACATGCAAAGGCAGGGGGGACCCGGCACTGCCAATACTAAGATTTATGATCCGGCAGCTTGTCCCAGGGAGGAAGCGGACAGACTGCTGTTCCCTGGAATTAGCCGTCAGGTATGGTGACATGGACTTCTGGGGGATCCATAAGAGGATGGAGGATTGGAGACTCGGTGCTGTGGCATGTCAGTGGCCTCAGTTAGAGGGCTGAAGAGCAAGGACGAGGACTTTACTCAAAGTGTCGCCCACGCCGCTAAGACGAGGCTCAGTCATCTTAGGGAGGGGAGCCTAACTTAACACGTTCATATCCATTATGTGACGCCACATCTGTCTCTTTATGCTGATTAAAAAAAGGATCTACTCTAGTGATTTGTCGTGAGTTTTGAGTGGCTTTTCACAGGTCTTGGAGAAGAGGCTCAAACCTGCTGCATCAGAGGATAAATGAGAGAACATGAATTTACTGTGAAAAGCTTTTTCATTCGAACTACATTCGGATGTGTAGATTGTCTGTCAGAATTCAACTTGAACCCTTTTACGACAAATGTCTCTGGAGTTTTGTTCAAAAATGATTTTGTTGGAGAAACAGAAACAAAACAAAGTACTGAAACACCGTACTGTCAACCTTAAGTGAGTATATTCCACTGAACAGCAGCGACTCTCCATGTCTCTGACCAATCTCCGATGTGGAGCAGCAGCAGCTCAACCCGAGTCACTTGACTGGCCATATCAGTGGGGTGTGACGTGGACTGGGTGGCGGTCGAGGGCACGGACCTTGGTGGTCTGACCCTCAGCTGACAAAACTCCCTCTTGTCCTTGCTGGTAATGCTACTAATTCAACCTACTAAGTTCTTAATAAACAATCACGTTTGACAAAAACAGGTTCTGGGAGGTTCAGTATGATTGGAAAGGTCTAATTTATTGTATAAAAATAGGCAACCACTGTCCCAAAAAAAAAAGAGCCTATAATCATGCCACCAGCATCAAGCCTAAACCCACTTAACATATATAACTGTGTCTATACATTGAAAGCACAATCAATAAGTATTTTTCCAAATGTTGAATAACATGCAAGGAGACAACATCCTTGATGAATAATTAAATGATAATGGGCCTACGTGTGGTTTTCCAGAGCAGCCATAAAAACATCAATACCGTGAATAAGACATGATGAAAACATGCCTTCCCCATGAACTCAACCTTGACCCGACCACTTCTGATAACTGACAAAAGCCTCAACGTTGAACGGGACTTTGTCAGGTCGTGGTTCACCTCAAACATCTCAGCATGCGTCCAATGGCACACATGGTAGACACACGCACGCACGCACGCACGCGCATGGGCTCACGCACATGCATGCACGCGCATGGGCTCACGCACATGCATGCACGCACACACACATACACACACACACAGTGTCGTGTCAGGTCAAAGGGATGGATCTGCCTGTCAATCAGCAGATCCCATTAGACGTGTGGAGAGGAAGGGCCTGCGGCGGCGTCCACTTAAGGACTGCCATTATAACATGCGCTACAAGTGCATCTGTTTGTGAGTGTGGACACTTCCAGCGTGGGAAGCCTAGTGCGCCTTATAAAGCCATTTCTGTGAGTGA
The DNA here is from genome assembly GCA_014839995.1 of Xenentodon cancila. Classification (NCBI taxonomy): domain Eukaryota; kingdom Metazoa; phylum Chordata; class Actinopteri; order Beloniformes; family Belonidae; genus Xenentodon; species Xenentodon cancila. Next base: position 1,442,639 of record CM026206.1, read on the forward strand.
CTGTGCCACTTGAAGGTTTAGTGGGAGCTTTTCTAAAGGGAACACAAGATTCTACAAGAGATGTGAACTTCTGCCCCGTGTCAAGACCCTCCAACACATCAGCAGCCCCGAGGGGCAGCAGGAGGACTCGGGACGGAGAAAAAACTGTTCTTGTGGCTCTCGTGACAGCTCCTTCACTTATCCCCTTTTCATTCAACTGTTTTGGTACTTTACTATGTACATTAGGTCTGACCATGGGACTTATTTCTCCTTTCAATACCAGAGTCATTTTTAACTTAAGCTTTTTTCATAGAAGACAAAACATGGATGTAACCTGAAGAGTCGTAGAACAGATTGCATACTGACAGCATCCAGTTTCTTCTCTGTTCAGGCGCCGACACCACCACCGTCACAGGAGGCTTCAGTAGCACCAGGATGAATCATATCGTTCTGGAGGCTTTTAAAAGCTGTTGTAAAATACTGGAATGTTTTAAAGTTATTCACATGTACTTTGAATACTGAGGTATTTTTAAGAGCAAGTACTGTAGTACCTAACCTAAGTAGTAATTTAACCGAGCTACTTCTACTTATACTGGAGCAACATCAACCCAGAGTATCTGTACTTTGACTGAAGTAATTTATTTTACTTTGTCTACCGCTGATACAAATACCTGCTGCAAATTAAACATCTCTTTTATTTGTTAAAAGTTCTTGATTAGATATCATTCAAGCCTGTAAAATAATGCCTATGTATCTGTTACATTTCATTAAAACTTCCTGGCAGTTATGAAGGTCAGAAGCCGTTTCCTGGATCTAGTGACAGAACAGGTCGTCTTCTGAACTGTGATGTTGCCACAAACAAAAATACCCCGCGTCTTGGCCGTCTTGGCCGTCTTGGACGTCTTGGCCGTCTTGGCCGTCTTGGCCGTCTTGGCCAACAGCACCGTTGTACTGGAATTAAGTAATATTGAGAAAGAGGAGCCGCTGACCTGCACCACGCTGGTCTGTCTCCACACTGAGTGATGGTTTGAAGACACGTGCCCCCCCCCACACACAGCAGAGGTGGCTCGCCGGTATAGATTTAAAACAGGACTGAGGTTCTGGTTGCAGATGCCAGCGCAGTTAGCATCCATCATGCTGCCGATTCTTTTGGGCCAGTGAGTGATGGACCCCAGTCAGCCGGTCGGACACCGGACCTCAACTTCTGTTTCAGATGCTGAGTGATGTACAATCCCGTCGGGACACACACAAGCATCATGAAAGTGTCAAAGTGTTAAGAGAGAAGGGGGGACAGACCACAGGGCCGAGGAAGGGGGGGTCAGGGTGTCAAAAAGGGAAGCAGAGCGGCTGCAGAATGCTGCTGCAATAAAGAGTATTTACAGTAAGTGTTCTCAGCAGGAGCATACCTTTTGACAGGAGTCGTGTTTGCCTCACATACAGCTGGACTCCTTCAAGGAGCCACCAGCTCTCACATTACAACACCAGCAATGTCCTTTCATAAAGAGGGAGCAAGAATTAAGGTGCTAGATGACAACGCCCACGAGCCGCAGCGCTTTCTGGAGTCCGGCTGGACGACTACAGACGCTACTCACTACACGCCTGAAAACACGCCTCACACACTTTAATTTTTAAATGTGAAACTTTTGTTGCGGTTACTCCGAACGGCTCTACTACTGCTGTAAACGCCACCCTGAAACGGAATAATTTTGACCTGCTGCAGAGCATTTTCCAGGTTTGGGTTTCTACATATCCTTCCCGATTGACCGAGCCGATATCACGCGACCATCACCAGAAGATAACACAGAGCCTGCTCTGATGATGCTGTAAACAACAACTTGTAGATGAAAAGTGCTGCTGACTTTGTTGTTGTTGGTGACCAAAGCCTGTATTTAACAAACTAAAACTGTCTACACGTGCAGGAGGAACGCTGCTATGAGCAACCTGCAACGAAGGTTATTACCAGCCACACCTCTTCACGCATGTGAACATGGACTGCTGCATGTCCCCTTGCCTTTAAGGCGAGGAGTTACATCTGTCTTGCAAGTCTGACTCAGTCCAGAAAGAGACAATTGCATTTCCTCAACTGACCATTAGGGGATCCAGAAGCATTCTCCACTGACGGGTTTTAAGAAGTCGAATTTTGAAGCAGAAATAAGCATGTTTAAAGCCATTTACAACCGCACAGTCCTCTGATTGAGCTCAGGTCATTTCAAATTTACAAACCAAAGTGGTTAGACAACGTGGGCAGTCCCATGAGCGGCGGCCTGAGTGGCCACGGGTCCCAGCAGAGCTCTGCTGGTTGTCGTTTCAGCTCAGGCTCCAATCATTTTATAGTTTCAATATGACATCTGTAATGAGGATGTTTGGACTCTCAACAGTACTACTTTCTACACAAGGCCTTTTGGAAAAGGAAACCGAACTTTACCCCCTAAATATCTCGATCACAACAAGCCCCTGAGTCTACCAGCTAATCTTTATTGTAAGATAATTCCAGCATGTATGAGACGTAACGTTTGTTCTCATTAGTGCTGCAACTACCACCCTACAAGTGGCCTCCTTGTGTTACTGTAAAGGTTTACTTGTCAAACAATCCAGAGTATAGATTTCCAGATGACCCTGGGCAATAGTGCTGATATCTGACCTTTGAGTCACAGTGTAATGAAGAGGATGGGCTGAAATAACTGCAGAACTTGTGTGAGGGTTCACCCTGGCCCCAGCTCAGCAACAGGGGGTCCCGCTCCTGACATGGCCCTACATTACCGAGGTGGAAAGGTTCAGGGGGTAAAGGTCGGCAGTGAGAAAAGAGGGATGATAGTGTGATGACTAACAGTTGAGTCTCTTGTAGGCTTGGGTGCTAATTTGGTGAGGGCAGGAGGGCAAATGGGCTTTCACTCTCCCTTCTCATATTCGATAGAGAACCAGCAGGTGCTCCGAGGAGCACTGCCTCCAAATAAACAAGCAGTTTTTGACCTTTTCCCTCATCCACTTCTCTCCAGGAATGTATCACTTCCTGCAAACATAAATTAAGCTTTTTTCCTTTTGAGCAGGAGACCGTTTCCTTAATAATTTAGTGTAGCTTCTAGATGTCTACATGTGTGACTTATGTGCTTTCTGCCCTTCTCCTGGGCAGCATCCTCACCCACCCACGGCCTCCTCATTCCATGGTGGCACTTTGGCTGCAGCTGCCAGGGCCTAATTGGTCCCTTTGGGTCCAGGAGGAGCTGGCAGCAGTCCGCTAAAATGCTGATCACAACCAGGAGAAGTGGGCATCTGCTCAGATCACACGTGCGTGCTGAACCTCTGGCATCTCGCGCTCACAATCACACACACAGAGTCAAAAAGGTCTTTCAAAGTCACAGCGCCTGAGCATAGCACAGCTGTGTGCCTTTGTTCAGTCATGTTCAGATTAGATCCAAAGTTTAAACGTTCATTGGAGAAACATTTCATTTCTGAGGGTGCTTTCATCACGTTCTGCAAAATACTGTAACTATGCACTGATTACAGGGTATTACAAAAACTGACATTAAAAGGTTTACTCAACCCGTCTCAGTTTATACCTCCTATCTTTAACAGTCATTTTCCAAACTGCAATAAGATTTCTGACATTAATCAGTTATTTTAGAGAGATGTCAAGTCAGTATTGTACTTTCAATCAACAAAAAAGCTCATTTGAGTTCAAACAGTGATTTACTGATTCTTTCGTAGATGCTGAAAACCCGGAGACCGAGACTTAAGATTGTGAATGTTTCATTCTGAACGCAGGGACCAGAGTGGAACTGGTGTTTAAGTGACGCTCCAGGGATTTAAAGCACGTCATACCTGAAACGGACAGAATAAGCCCAACATTGCAGATATATTATTTTCATTGACATCATCATTAAAGTAATCCAATACATGCTGCTCCAAACAGGTCATTAATACACGCAAACTCATTATAGCAAGAATGCAATGAAAGACAAGCTTAAATGTGACAGATAAGCAGCGAATGGAAGCACGGTAATCCCCTCCAAAATAGCAGCAAGGTCATGAACCTCGAGTGCACAAGCCAAACTGTAAGGGAGCAGCGACGCTATCAAGTACCACTTGCACAGATGCATAAAGGAGAGCTGCTGGTAACAGAAGGTGTTAAGAGGCAGCGATCTAATTTTGTTTGTGCCAGAATAAGACACAGAGAAAATGGAAGTATAATGTATATTTTCTTTGTATTTGACTGCATGTTCAGTAAATGTGTCAGCGCAGGGCAACAACAATCCTTTTTCCCCCTGATATGGTGACGCGTTCACTTGGAGGTATGTGTGTGAGGTTTTTCACTGAGTACAGGATACCCAAAGTAACTTGTTGGACCTGTGAGGTAAAATAACTTAACTGTTTGGGACAACAAACCAAATCCATCCGCCTGCTGAGCGTACTCGGCGCTATGGCGGTCCGTCTACATGGACGCTGGCGTCCTCATTGTGCTGCCCTTTGGTGGGAAGTCGTTGCTCTTTCTGATCTCCCTTTTCCTGTTCTACCTGCTGGTCTTCGGCAGGAGGGTCCCCCCTTGTGATCCAGGTCCTGGTCCAGGTTTCTTCCCCCATATGATCCAGGTCCTGGTCCAGGTTTCTTCCCCCTTATGATCCAGGTCCTGGTCCAGGTTTCTTCCCCCTTATGATCCAGGTCCTGGTCCAGGTTTCTTCCCCCTTATGATCCAGGTCCTGGTCCAGGTTTCTTCCCCCTTGTGATCCAGGTCCTGGTCCAGGTTTCTTCCCCCTTGTGATCCAGGTCCTGGTCCAGGTTTCTTCCCTTTTTACCTGCCGTTGTTGATGTAATAATTGCTCGGGGGTCATGTTCACCTCTAACACTTCTGTATTTCACTTTTCAGTTTTCTTTTACTTCCTTCGTGCAACAAGCAGCAGCTCATCAGAGTCTGTTCTGGAGCCGGCTGGAAGACACAGCGTTCCCAGCGCCACATCTTAGCCGACTGGCCACAGAGAGTCAGAACTGGAAAAACAAAAACGTGACGTGACCCTCACATCACCTCATGTTGTTCATAATAATGGACAGGTTCGTAGAAATAGTACTTTTCTTTGCTTCAGTTTCACTTTGTTAAAGACTTTTACATTTTCTGTATCTAAATTGGAGTTTATATTATTAATGGTCATTATTTGGCAATCATTCCAGCATTACTGTCATGAAACACAGTGATCAATAATATCTGCTTGTGTCTCTACAGACAGAGTAAGGTATTTAACAGCCAAGTCCCCTGAAGACAGGACACAAATTACCCACAAACACCACAGGTGTGTTTCAGAGCCTCCTGGACAGGAGACAAATTAACCACTTCCAAGAGAGCAATTCACAGGGGAACAGGGGACAGTAAACGGTGGATGATCAATACCGCCTTCTTTAGGAGAGCCCACACCCCATCAGGCCCACGTGGAGATACATTAAACACAAGCGCACATGCAAACTAATCGTTCCAGTGCATCAAGTGTCCGCTTAAAGAAAACATCTCTAATCCAAATGAGAGTTAGGCACAGTGGCTGAGGAGCTGAGTGTGGTGCTCCGCCAGACGAGTGGCCTACGCCTAAGCCGGCCAGTAGTTTTATTTTTTATTTTCTGTAAACTCCTCTTTAACACAGAAGCTACAATGACAGGAGACAAACTAGCTATTTCCCCCAGAGCAACTCACCGGGGACAGCAGTAAATGAACTGCCCCGGATCAATACTGGACTCTCACTCGGCTCTCCTCCACAGCCACAGAGCAAAGCGTGGCCCATAGTTCAACCAAGAAACAAAAAACGCAGAGTTCACTTCCGTTTCAGGAATTGAAATAAGAATGACTGTGTTTACATGTATCGACTTAGATTAGTGTCAGCTTACAAAAGCGGCGCCGCCAACACTTCCATCCATGCTCGATGTTTATTGATGCATAAATATCCCGCCTGTCTTAGATCGTTCCTGTTGGCACCCAAGACATCATTAATATTTAAGGAGTAAAAAGACTCAGATTTTCTGGAGTTGAACCGATCCATAGTTTTCCATAAGTAACTTGTTTATAAAGTTTATAATAAACCTGTCAAGTTCTGACTTATTCATTGAGATTTTGACCAATTTCATTTCTAAATAATGTACCATAAACCAGTTTATATGAAATTCAGCTTTTCCCTGTCTCTCAAAGGTTCAAATTGGACTCAGATATACCCGCTCTGAGGCTGTGAGCGGCCAGGAGGTGCACGACTGATTAAGCAGAGCAGGCGAACCAGGACCGTCCACACCTCGTTTCCATGACGTTCTGCTCGTTCAAGCAAGAAACATTTAGAGAGCCGTCTAAACTCCAAACACGGATCAACTCAGCACACGCATCTCTTCCCGTGAGGTGAACAGGATCAAACACTTACGGGAGAGAAATCGAGTTCTGTGGTTCTTTAATATTTCTAGCGCGTTAGCTGACGTGTAAATGCCTCAACGTCAGTTTGACGGAGTTTTGACGGAGTTTAGACGGAGTTTTGACGGAGTTTTGAGGGAGATTTGATGGAGTTTTGACGGAGTTTAGACGGAGTTTAGATGGAGTTTAGATGGAGTTTTGATGAAGATTTGACGGAGATTTGACGGAGTTTTGAGGGAGATTTGACGGAGTTTTGACGGAGTTTAGACGGAGTTTAGATGGAGTTTAGATGGAGTTTTGACGAAGATTTGACGGAGATTTGACGGAGTTTTGAGGGAGATTTGACGGAGTTTAGATGGAGTTTTGAGGGAGATTTGACGGAGTTTAGACGGAGATTTGACGGAGTTTTGATGGAGTTTTGAGGGAGATTTGACGGAGTTTAGACGGAGTTTTGACGGAGTTTTGAGGGAGATTTGATGGAGTTTTGACAGAGTTTTGACGGAGTTTAGACGGAGTTTTGAGGGAGATTTGATGGAGTTTTGATGGAGTTTTGACGGAGATTTGACGGAGTTTAGACGGAGTTTTGAGGGAGATTTGATGGAGTTTTGACGGAGTTTAGACGGAGTTTTGAGGGAGATTTGATGGAGTTTTGAGGGAGATTTGACGGAGTTTTGAGGGAGATTTGACGGAGTTTTGAGGGAGATTTGACGGAGTTTAGACGGAGATTTGACGGAGTTTTGACGGAGTTTAGACGGAGATTTGACGGAGTTTTGATGGAGTTTTGATGGAGTTTTGAGGGAGATTTGACTGAGTTTTGAGGGAGATTTGACGGAGTTTAGACGGAGATTTGACGGAGTTTTGATGGAGTTTTGACGGAGATTTGACGGAGTTTAGACGGAGATTTGATGGAGTTTTGATGGAGATTTGACGGAGTTTTGATGGAGTTTAGACGGAGTTCAGACGGAGATTTGACGGAGTTTTGACGGAGTTTAGACGGAGATTTGATGGAGTTTTGAGGGAGATTTGACGGAGTTTAGACAGAGTTTTGACAGAGTTTTGACGGAGTTTTGAGGGAGATTTGATGGAGTTTTGACGGAGTTTAGACAGAGTTTTGATGGAGTTTTGACGGAGATTTGACGGAGTTTAGACGGAGATTTGATGGAGTTTTGATGGAGATTTGACGGAGTTTTGACGGAGTTTAGACGGAGATTTGATGGAGTTTTGAGGGAGATTTGACGGAGTTTAGACAGAGTTTTGACGGAGTTTTGAGGGAGATTTGATGGAGTTTTGACGGAGTTTTGACGGAGTTTAGACGGAGTTTTGAGGGAGATTTGATGGAGTTTTGATGGAGTTTTGACGGAGATTTGACGGAGTTTAGACGGAGTTTTGAGGGAGATTTGATGGAGTTTTGACGGAGTTTTGACGGAGTTTAGACGGAGTTTTGAGGGAGATTTGATGGAGTTTTGAGGGAGATTTGACGGAGTTTTGAGGGAGATTTGACGGAGTTTTGAGGGAGATTTGACGGAGTTTAGACGGAGATTTGACGGAGTTTTGACGGAGTTTAGACGGAGATTTGACGGAGTTTTGATGGAGTTTTGAGGGAGATTTGACTGAGTTTTGAGGGAGATTTGACGGAGTTTAGACGGAGATTTGACAGAGTTTTGATGGAGTTTTGACGGAGATTTGACGGAGTTTAGACGGAGATTTGATGGAGTTTTGATGGAGATTTGACGGAGTTTTGATGGAGTTTAGACGGAGTTCAGACGGAGATTTGACGGAGTTTTGACGGAGTTTAGACGGAGATTTGATGGAGTTTTGAGGGAGATTTGACGGAGTTTAGACAGAGTTTTGACAGAGTTTTGACGGAGTTTTGAGGGAGATTTGATGGAGTTTTGACGGAGTTTAGACAGAGTTTTGATGGAGTTTTGACGGAGATTTGACGGAGTTTAGACGGAGATTTGATGGAGTTTTGATGGAGATTTGACGGAGTTTTGACGGAGTTTAGACGGAGATTTGATGGAGTTTTGAGGGAGATTTGACGGAGTTTAGACAGAGTTTTGACAGAGTTTTGACAGAGTTTTGACGGAGTTTTGAGGGAGATTTGATGGAGTTTTGACGGAGTTTAGACAGAGTTTTGACGGAGTTTTGAGGGAGATTTGATGGAGTTTTGAGGGAGATTTGACGGAGTTTTGAGGGAGATTTGACGGAGTTTTGAGGGAGATTTGACGGAGTTTAGACGGAGATTTGACGGAGTTTTGATGGAGTTTAGACGGAGATTTAACGGAGTTTTGACGGAGTTTAGACGGAGATTTGACGGAGTTTTGATGGAGTTTTGAGGGAGATTTGACTGAGTTTTGAGGGAGATTTGACGGAGTTTAGACGGAGATTTGACGGAGTTTTGATGGAGTTTTGACGGAGATTTGACGGAGTTTAGACGGAGATTAGACGGAGATCTTGTGAGACGCACATCCGTTCCATTCAGATCTATCATCTTCCCACCGACTTGCCTCACGACACTGCGTCCTTTGCGATCAGATTCAGCTTCATCAATCTTCCAGGTCTCTTTATATTCACATTTACAGGGACAATAAAATTCACCAACTTTTTTTTTCTTTCCCTGTCAAATGCCCTCTAACTGTCCTTGATTTCCTGAAAGCCATGCTTATTGCCAAGCTCTTCTTCTCTTCGGTGTTTGAGGTGAGACCAGAAATGCCCAGGTGTACTGACCCCCTTGCCGCCCCCTCACATGATGTTTTGCAGTTCTCAGACGAGTCTATTTAAATCACGTTAGGTCTACCTGTCCCCTGGGAACAATTCGCCTCTGGACACCCTACCTACAGCACCCCTGACAACATGGCTTTGTAGATAATTCAGGCATGCAAACCTCTCGACCATAATAAGACGGTGATTCTAGGAGGATAAGCTTTTAAATGAGTTTCCTCCAAGGATGCCTGGACTCTCCGTTAGAGAGAAGGGTGAGAAGCTCATCACTGCCCCACTCCACACCGAGAGGAGCCAGCTGAGCTGGTTTGGCACTCTGGCTAGTGTGTCTGCTGCAGACATGTCTGGGGAGGCTTTTCGGGCATGTCCAACTGGACCGGGGTCTTGGGAGCATGCAGGACATACTGGAGAGATTACATCTCTTGGCTAGTCTAGAAATGCTTTGATATCCCCCAGAAGAGCTAGAGGAGAGCAAGCAGAAATGTCCTGGAAACAGAACCATCAAAAAGTGATTGTTTAAGTGCAAGATGAAGGCTTGAAAAAATAGCTATGAAACAGTGATGAACTTTATAGATTGTTCGGTGACCCCAACAACTCAGAGCAGAAACGTTGTACCTCTGTAGCGCAAACCCCGAGTTTATGTGTCGCTGAAGCTGCTGAGCCAGCAGCTCGCATGTGCAGAGCCCCCTCTGCAGCTCGCTGGCAGCAACACACAGAGACGGTTTGCTGGCACATGTGCATGTGTTGAAGTGTGTGTCAGACTGTGCACGTCAAACGTGGATTTGGCTGAACACCCTGACCCACCCTCAGGTTTGTATAAATAGGCCTGACACCCAATTCAGGTTTTCCAGCCAAGCCTGTGCTGGACCAAAGTGACATCAGAACCGACACCAGCAGTGTTCTCAGATCAATCGCTGCGTCAGTCAGCTTCTGTGGGACCGCCGTCACATTCATCACAGCGGGAATCAACCCGCCACGGTTTCAGCTGGGAAATAAAAGTACCTTGACACAGATCACAAACATTACACAGCTTCACAAAACAAAACGAATCAAACAAACCAAATGAAAAGGTTAAATAAATAAATAAAAATCAGCGGGTGGGTGATCATGGTGGGTCCTCTGAGGGTTTTGCTTGTACACTGCTGCTGATGTGTCGTGTGCAGCACTCAGACACCTGATTCAACACGAAAACGTCCTTTCAAACTGCTGCTTTGGATACTTTTCACTATAATTAAACTTTTTACAGGGTGCAAATTGGTCTATAAACTTTAGAGCCACTCTGCCAACCAACAAACCATGAAGACCACACGAGCTCCCAGCAGAGGTAAGAACTCAATCACAGCAGGAAGACGAGTCCGAACACATTTGCTGTTTTCTGCTGGACACAAACAACAACACCTAAGATGGCCAGTAAATCCTCATGGTTTTGGCCTGTAGTAGCAGTTATTAATGTCACCTCTTAATATTACCGCTCATAGTGTGAGTCTGACCCCTCGACACTTCCCAACTAGCTCTCCACGCCAACCCCTCAGTCTTTATAGCCGCAAGCGGCTTCTAGCGCTTTAGCTGTGATGCCAAAATGGTTGTACTTCTGCTACCACAAATGCCACCAGTGTTAAGTCACTGCGTCCGCGCCAAAGCCAGAGGAGTTTTTGTGAATCACACATACGGCTTCAGCTGAGCATGCAGGGGAAAGCGGGCTTCTTCGTGCTGCAGTCGTGATACATGCAACATTTACAGACACAAACAATCCTCCTGACACACAGAGCTGAGGGCTCAATTACTCTGCTCCTGTTTAAAGCAAATCTCACTAATTAAATAGGTTAAGCATTAATTATTTAACCAGAGAGAGAGGGACTCTTGACAAGAGGAACTGAGGGCGCATGGGAAGGGGGTGATGGAGGGGGATGCAGCATTCCTCTCTGGCTATAAAACAATCCGCACCCAGCACAGATAATCAATAGAGCCTTGCTGGAATTAGCAGTTATCTTAAAGCCCTTTAACAAGCGAGTACTGAGTGACAAACACAAACAATCATCCATTATTAAATACAAAAGGCAGCAGGGCAAGATATGAAGACGGTGAAGGACCAGGAGGCTCGCAGAAGTGAAGTGCAGAAAGACGTAACCGAAAAAGAAACAGAAAATTCTGATGGATCCACTTCACGCTCAAGTCCCACAAGTGCAGTCGCGCAAATCAGAGTAGAATGTAAGTTTCCTCTCCATGACTGTTGCATCAAAGCTCACTTAAACTAGAAAAATAAGTTAGGAGAAACAGCAACAGGAGAAGTTGACTGCAGTCAACACCTGTCATCGACTTTGTCATCTATGCTTAAAATATCATTTCCAATTACTTAATCTAGGAGGTCAGCGATGGGCTTTGGAAGCTCCGTTCCGACGAAAAGATATTTGGGGAAATGGAGCTCAGAGGTTCAAATGTCAGTCATGATTATAGAAACATGGTCAAATCCCCCACAGGCCTCGAGACGGGGAGGAAAACTCCAGCTTCCCAACGCGACAACGAGGGGAAAGGAGAAAGGAAGGTAACAAGTGGTGACCATGAGAGTAAAGGAGGTACTTCAGATGGGAAAGGAGCCTTAGTATGGGAGTGGTGTGTGTGTGTGTGTGTAAGGGGGTGGGGGGTGGTTGAATAACTCACTGGGACCAGAATAGACCTGGAGGGGTTTGGATGTCCAGGCCGGTGAGACTGAAATGGAAAGTTGGAAAGGCTGAAAAAACACGAAGATGATGCGGCGTCAGGTTTCTCTTCGACCTGCAGCCGGGCTCCGAGGCATGTGTGGAGAGTCAGGTGGAGCAGGACAGTTTGGGCGGGGCATAAAATTTAAAGCAGGCAGAGAAAGTTATGAATTACAGAGATGATCAGCTTACTTACATGTAGGACTGTGGATCCTGGCCAATACTTGGGTTTACCAGCTTCCCGGGACTTCAGAAAAACATGATAAATCCATGCGGGTTTCAGTTACAGAAAACGACCGCAACACATGACCAAAGAGACGCCACAGTTTACACACAATGAAGAAAGATGCTGCACGTGCAGGTGGTCGGAACCGACTCCTTCATGACGCCCTGATTGTGTTTGTGAGGCGGGAGGTGGCTTTCACCGGTTTGCCAAGAGTCTGCCCAAATCACTGTGTTTTGGGTTAGAATGAGAGATGTTTCATTATAAAGGAACTAAACATGTTAAAGTCTACACTCTTATGCGCTGCTTCTGCTACGTCAGCACCTCAACACTCTCGCTCGCTCCAGGTTTGATTTTGAGTTTATTCTTTCCATGTTATTTTCTGCTGCCTAATCTCAGAATTAAACTGTTTAGCTAAAGTACACCTATCAATCAGGATCCTAATGCAGCAGACGTCAGGATGGACCCAGCTGAGCTTTAGTCGCGTAAAGCCGTGTGCTCGTGTGCCCGTGCCAGTGCATGTGGGACATAATTAACATGCCCGGCGCTCCTCGGACTCTCTGCTCGTCTTCACACGTAAATGGCAAACCCCCAATGATTATTATGGCAGCGTGTGAGTGTGCGCAGAACCATGGAGGAAAGCTGGGCTGGATAGGGTTACTGTTACCGGGTCTGAGGGTGACGGGCTGGGCAGCGACGCCGGCGTGCTCTTCAAGCTGACAAAAGGTGTGGAGCAGAACAGAACAAACCTCTTCATCCGACCCTGAAGCCACAGGTTCGCAGGAGGACGACACCAACTCAGGGTCTGCAATTCCTGTCCTTTTATTCATATAGTTTTGTAATTTACTGCAATAAAATCTGCATTTATTGTCCATTTTCACTGTTAGCTGGCCTAACACAACATTTAGCATTTTATGCTTTTAACTTTACCCCCGCGCCGCCAAAAAAAGAATAAAACAGGACAGGTGAAAAAGTAGTGCCAGGCTAATTAAATCCTGTCCACCAAAAACTGTGTGTTTGCAGGAATGCAGATCAGCTTTGGCATAAAGTTGGAACAAATGAATTCAGAAAGGACAGAGGTTAAAACGTTAATGTAAAAATATTGTTCTGCCTGCCATGTGCTCTCAAATAATTAGTTGGGCTCTGCCTGAGTCCTGTCAGGTTTCTGATTTACTCTGACAGACTGACACATGGACCACTCCTCTGGATACCAAGAAAACATTTACCTCCTTAACTGGGAAGGAGTTGCCATCATCTCAGGATCAGGTTTCTGGACACGATCGTATTGATTACACATTTCAACACATGTCGCTCATCCCAAACCTCAAAACTAACCCCCACCCCGCCCCCACCCCGCCCCCACCCCGCCCCCACCCCCATGATGGCACACAACACATGATCTCAGACACGACACTGTTGGAGCGATGTTAGTAACAGTGAACAGTTAAGAAGAGGCTGTCATAAGATGGACATCTCGTCATGATTATATGTGAAACTACATGAGCAACTTCAACCAGAAGAATGTTTTTAAGTAATTTAACCTTGTTTTGTAAAGTGCAACAAGCTTGTGTGCCTGCAGGAAGGCCAGTAAAATCCGCCTTCACGGCGAACTCAAAACGGTTAAAAATGTTAATTATGGCCAGTTGACAGTTTGACGAGAGTCCAGGAAGGAGGAGGAGGGGTTACTGTACAGTGGTCAGATCACTGAACAGCACAGCTCCCTGGGTCTTGAGAGGTTAATCAAAATGCCAAATGTTACAGTGCACGGAGGCACGGAGGCAGAGAGCCATAGCGAGCCCGTTTCACCCAAACATCATCCTGCATGAGAAGCAGAATCATTCACTGAACCAAAGAGCGGCTCTGTTTATGGGCACAAAGATAAATGCCCGCAGAGGGTTGTGCTGCTTCTTCCATCAAAAATGCGTTTGCAGATAAGAGCGGTGATTGAAAATGCTGACTGGTTTCATGCCCATCACTCCCATTTGGCCCCTGACAAAAGGTGCACGCTGAAATGTCAGATTTTGATTTAAAGCCATGCCGTTTGGATAAATAAGTTTGTATTTACTCTCCTCGTACATCCGAGATGACTGCAGCACTGCTTTCCTGAATCACTTTTGGCAACGCCACAATATGGATGTGTGGTTTAACTGTGTGTGTGGGCACACATGGCCTGTCAAGCATGTGTGAGACTGACAAATGGTGACAAAGAGAAAGAGAGAAAGCCACAAGCCATTCAGGACAGACACACAGAAGACAGAGATCCACCTGTTTGACACAGAGAGCCTGAGAAAGTGACAAGGAATGAGCAGAATGTCAGTGTGTGTGTGTGTGTATGTGTGTATGTGTGTACGCATGTGTGCATCAGGTTCAGGTCTATAAGGTGCAAGTGTGTGTGTCATGACCAACTGATAATACTGTCAAGAATGGCATTTAAGGAACGGTATGCAGAAAAACAGCTGAGGAGAGGATCATGCATCACACACACACACACACACACACACACACACACACACACACACACACACACACACACAAAACTATTATGATGTTTTGACCAATATGAGTTCTGAAGAAGATCAGCACACAAAAACATGATACAGAACAACAAACCATCAGCCACCATGTGTTGCTGTTCCAGACAGTAAGTTAATGTACAGCATCTGCTTCCGTGTGTGTGTGTGTGTGTGTGTGTGTGTGTGTGTGCGTGTGTACACACACATTCAAGGGTGTAAATGGGGGACAGTGAATCAGTGAGAGGAGGCAGCAGGACAACTGGTCACAGCATGAAGGCAAAGTGGAAGAAACTGGAGGAAGTGTGAACCAGAGAATGATGCAAATAAACAAGCAAAAATAAACAAATGCATGTTGCGCCATACTGAAGTCAAAAAAGGACCGACCGGCCAGCTGCACATGCGGTGAACCCTTAAAAAAACGCATAGGCTGCATTGCCTGAGTAATTTTTGGCATCGTATTAGCTTTAAAAGCAGAAATGGCAGCGTCTTCAGGATAACAACTTCACTGAAACAGCAGGACGGTTCGATTTTTGCCCACTAGGCTAAAACTTCTTTAAAAAACTTCAGTGTAAATGATAGCTCTATGAACCGATAATATGCTCTGAGTTTAATTATCAAGATGAGACAAATAGCAACGAGAATCCAATAGCATACAGTAACCGCAGCACCCTAAAACTGATAAACCGTCACACAAAAGTCAGAACAATCACACTGCAATAAATGTTCTTTTCACAACTTTAAAACATCTAATATCTATCGGCCCAGGCAGCGAGGCTCAGAGCTCCTCCCAGGGTGTGCTGGCCTGCCACCGGGCCTCCTCCTGGTCGGACACGCCGGAAACACCACCAGGAGGCATCCAGACCAGATGAGCCACCTCACCTAGGTCCGCTCGGTGCGGAGGAACAGCAGGTCTACTCAGAGTCAGGGTCGGGTCTGGAGGACCCAGGAGAAATGGCAGCCTACTGCTCCTAGCGCAACTAGTGATGGGTTCAAAGCAGTGGAGCCATTTCGTTGTTTCCTGAGATATATACTGAAAAACTAATTATTATTATATTATTTATTATTATTGTTATAGCAAACCAGCAGAGTCCACATTACTGCAGATGCTGCACTGATGCACCTGTCAATCTCCTGCTCCATTCTTTCCTCACTCGTGAACAAAAACCTTGGGATTCTTAAACTTCCCACTTGAGGCAACATCTCATCCCAAACCTGGGGAGAGCATTCCAACCTTTTCCGACTGAGAACCACAACTCATATGCAAATAGTATTTGCAAACTAAAGCAAAGGGAGGGACTCCTTCTTGATGGATTTCTCCGTCCAGACGACTACAGAAAACAGAAAGGGATGATGTGCGACTATCTTCCAGTTTGTGCTGGACCACAAACATGAGTTGAGAGCATCTTTTCATTTTGTGAGAAGGTGTTCCTGAGCGTTTGGGAGCCTCCGTGTGTGTTGTTGGGAAGCGTTCCCATTTCAGGCTGCAGCACACTCAGCAGAAATTAGACGAAAGTCCTTAAAACACACGGCAATGTTTACAGTTGAACTGGAGTCCATCAATAGCTGCAGCTACTGCAGAGTGATGTACCACAGGACAGAATGCAGACTGTGTCGCAGACAAAAATCCAGCTGTGGGTTTTTGTTTAGTGTGAAAAAAGCTGAATTCATATTCCTAATTCATGTTCCTAATGTTGAGCCGACTGAACGCTGTGATGCTCGCATATAAAAGCAATTGCTGCAAATCTTTTTTGGATTACACACACGTTAGATGAGGGTTTCAGAGTCCGGGCTCTCGGGACCCACGACTCCGCATGTTTCAGACGTTTCTCGGTTCCAGCATACCTGATCCACATGAATCGGTCACCTCAGCAGCTTGGGAGCAAAGTCTGTCAACACCTCCTTCATCTGAGCCAGATGTTGGAGCAGGAAAACACAGAAAACATGCAGGACGGCGGGTTGTCTGGACCAGGACTGGAAAACGGACCGGCAGCTGCTTTGTTTCCAAGCATCTATACATGCAGTTGAGTCCAAATGTCCATGATGAAAGGCTGGGTGGTGACCAGAGACTGTAAAAGAAAAGCTGTCAGAGCTGACTCCAAGCACCAGTCGTTGAGCTGCTGAGTCTCTGGCAAAAACACTGAACGACTAAAGGTCCAGTCACAACGTGTAACAGAACCTCTGTTGTAACCCAACGTCCACATGAAAGAAGGACGCACAGCGTAAGACTGAATTTGAAATTACACGCTCATCCACATCCGAGTCTGGAAACAAAGCCCACAAGAGCAAACTTCTAGTTAACTTCTGTAACTCATCCAGGACTCCAGGACAAAACTAAAGTTTACACACAAATTAAAAAACACAAAACTGGGCCTGAAATAGTTTTTGATTTGAAAGTCAAATTTATGAGCAAAAGTTGTGGAGGTGCAGCGGTCGTCTGTCAGTCGGACGGTTTGATCTCCAGTTCTCCCCTCAAGCCTTCTGAAGGAAGCTGCGTTCATTTATTGGAACTCAGGAGTGGCATTTCCGACTTCCTTCTCAGAAGTTTGGATCGGAGCGCCGCTTGAGATCGGAAAGTCTGAGACTTTGGAATCGGTGGCTGCTCACACCAACCAAGTACGCAATCAGCTAATTTTGTTGGTTACAGTTGTGTCTCATGTGAGACCGAACCTTCGCCCTGCTGACGTTTTAAAGCTTCTGGATGTGTTATGTCGTCAGTATGAGCCGAGTACCGCGGACGGCGCTTGTCGTGGATCGGCATGGTTTTCGGCATCATCCGTAGCGACGGCTGGCCCGACGTTTGGAAAAGTATCTGTCGTACAAAACGTTACTGGAACGTGGTTAACCCAAGTGTGACGCCTCTGCCAACTGCTGATGTCTGAGTTCAGTGTGACCAGCTGGATGGTCTGGACCTCGTGTTAAGCGCCTTGCTGGAGGCGTGCGTTGATGGCCAACGAGCCACATGTCACAAATGACGTCTGCATGTTAAAACCACAGCTTCCAAGTAAATCCATCCATTATCTATTCCCGTTTACTCCGTCTCTCGGTCACGGGGGGTTTCAAGTAAATGTAAAAGTAAATAATTAAAACCCAAGTTGGACAATTATGAGCTTAAAAACTGTAATCCAAGAATTTCACATGCGATAGAAAATATTATTTTACACTCATGTAATATAGAGATGGAATTTGTACTCTGATAAAGAATTTGCAAACATCCTTTTCTTGCACTTTGATTCGATTCAGTTCAGTTGAATTGGATTTAATAGCAGACGACGTCATAACAAACTGCTGCAGATGCCAGCGAGGGTTCATCTGCTCTCCTGACTGTGTAGAAGGAGATTCCTCAGGTTTTGCTGTGGTGGAGATGCCTTCGTCAGAACATCTTTTGTCTTCACCAGAAGGGATTTTCCTGGAGCAGTGAAGACAGCAACTGAGAAAGACTGGCTGTGAAGGGTGGAAAAGAAGCTGGAGTCGAGGAGGAGGCCTAAAGCACTCCTGAAGGCCGTCACGCGGGGCCTGAACAGCAAGCCTCAGCACTCTCCCCTCTGCGTTCAGTCCGGTCCCGACATCCATCTGCTTTATTAGATCAAATGGGCTACATGGATGTCTCCGGAGCATGGAGGCTGACACCCAGACACCGACACAATAATATGAACAAACACACACCTCCCGATTCATTACAGTCCTAACTGCTTACTTAGGTTTATGCCCTCTTTAAATTAAACCACAGATAACCGAGCACCTTGGAGATCGCCGCCCCCTTAACGTGAGCAGAAAGGCTCAAACTAGTCATTGAGGAGGAAATTAAGAAACATTGTTTGTGAGTGTATTATCATGGACATGAGAGTGGTCATAAGGTTGTTTTTTTAAACGGGCTCATCTATAGGGACTCTGCTTCCCATCATTAGTAATTCAATTTGCTCTTTATTAGCAGCTCTTATCGGGGCACAGACCGCTGCGAGCAGCTTTCCTCACTCCATCTTCTTCTGCATTCACCCCTGCTCCACCTTTTCTGCGTCTGAGTCTGAATCCCCCTCTTTAATTAGAGATGCATGTGTTCCTGCCGTATGCTGTCTGGGTCCTTCATGACATTAATGAGAAGGAGAAAAGGTGAAGGAGACGGGGACGCGGGGGAGCTCAGAGACAAAGTATAGTTGACTTGGAGAATCGGAGAAAAAGAAGTGGACAGAGACACTGAACCATGGGGAGGAATAAAGCCTAATGTTAATAGTGATGGCTTTTCTAATGTCTTCTGACTCCACTGAGAATGGGAGATTACACCGAGATGGGCACGAGCTGTGTAGGATACACAGAATGACCGGAGGGTTGGCGGGGCAAGTGCAGGAGAGAGGATGGCTGTAAAAACAATGATTGCTTTCCATCACGTTAGGCCTATATTCTACAGTTCGTTAAAACAATCCAATTTGCAAAAGGATAATTATGCATTAGCTCCTTTTTATCTGCTGGAAGGAGAGTGGTGCCAGGGCTTGATAGCAGCAGCGCTGCTTGCCTCCACCTCTGCAAATTACCCGCTATCTGCACTTGTTCCCCATCATGGCTGAATTGGGCAATCAATTAAACCCCCCCTCTCCTGCTCTACCAGCATGCTTCTCCTGTGACAGCAGGCAACACAAAGCCCTGTGGGGAGGACACGGACGAGGCCTGCTGCCCTCTTGTGGTCGCAGCTGCAGCTGCCGACAGTTGCAGCGGAGGAACCGATGTCATGTGAGCTCTGAGTTACAGCTCAGCTTCGAGAACAAGAATCAGGTCCACGCAACACGAGAAAAAAAAAGAAACCAACAGTCAGACGGAAAAACTAGAACCTGTCAACATACAGCTGGCACGCAAGTGGATGCACATAAGAACAAACAAAATTAACACTTCAAGAAAACCTCATCAAATCTTTGCTTTCCATCTGTAAATTTCAACTTGCAGCATCATTTCAATACCCATGATGCTGCTGCATAACCATCAGCTCTGACGGGCAACTCTTAGACGTTCTCCAGTTATCAGTGTTGCTTCTTTTTAACAAATTTTCAATAAATTAATGCATCAATTTCCCTCCAACACAGCTGCATCTGTTTTTCAGGATCCTGCATAATCCTCCACTTACAGCAGCGCCAGATTAACTGCTTGTGACCAAGTGCATTCGCCGGGTGAAGAGGGCTGCGTATGCAGCGTGGCGTGTTCGGAGAAGGTGCAGAGCTGCTTTTTAAAGGGTAAAGTAGGAGACGAGTGGAGACGTCAGAGTTAGAAACAAAAGAACTGAAAGCTCACTGAGATGAAAATGGGAGATTCTGCAGACTTGTGAATGGTGGCAAAGTGGTTTGGCCCCAAACGAAGCCGTTTAGACATCTGCAGGACATCTGCAGGACACCTGCAGGACATCTGCAGGACATCTGCAGGACATCGTTCTTGTTAATAATTTGAATCTATCTGAATGTAAATTGCTTGAACGAGTCTTTCAGTGTCTGACAGAGCTCTGAGGTTTTTAGTTCAAGGCCTCCACCGGAGCAGAAGCCTGTTCCAAGACTAACTCATTATTTCAATGCAGAAAACTCAAAATGTTGAGAAAAAGTTGAGGTTTGTCAGCGAGTTTAAAACAGGTTTAGCTGAAGGATTATTTCTCTACTTCACCTGCATTTATCCAAAGCCTGCAGAAACATGATTGGTCAGTATGATGTTACCACAGAAAGAAATCAGAAATCTTCCAAAGCAAAAACTTTGTCTCGCTTTGTCTGCAATCACATGACTGTAAGACGGCAAACAGGCAGCAGAAAAGGTTTGGACTTTGGTTCTGGTGTGCTTCTTACTTGTTCTTGACCATGTGGGTGAAAGCCGCCTCAACTTGTGTTCACCAAACGACACCAGTTCTTTGGTGGGTGTCTTTCGAAGTCCAGTGTGGCTCCTGGTCGGGGTGTGGATTCGGCTCCGTGGGGAAAACCTTACTGCTGGCGGGCCGGAGCCCTTCTCTGCCCCACCTCCACTGCGCTCCCAACACAGAGGACAACGAGAACAGAAAACGCAGAGACACGGTAGAGGTTAAGATCTAATAAAGAAAGAAATGAAACCAACACAAAGCACTTGTCCAGGCACAAACAGTGAACCTGGTCACAGAAATACTTTGCTGCCACCTTCTGGCAAAACACAGAACAGAGGACAGCAAGTGAAGGCTCAGAGAAGGCAAACCCACCTCAGACCACGTGTATGTTGGGTTTCTTACCTGCTTGTAGGCTTCCTGATGATCTTCATCCTGCTCCGGAGCTTGAAGCCTCCAGGAGACGAGGATGGAAGGTGGCCACGTTGGGGTGTTCCCTTGCTGCTTCTCTCTGCTGCCCAGTGGAAGGCAGATCTTCGAGGAGTCGACATCGCCGGTCCGGTCACTGATGTACTCTGTCCTGCAGCCTTCCAACGATAACGGCTACAAAGCAAAGAACTGGGAGAAGAACCTGGGACTCCCTTTTTAAGTCTTGCTGAGGGAGTAGAGGCTGGTTTAAGTTTCTTGGTGGAGTCTGCTTTCTCCATGGTTCTCTGAGGAAGAGTTGAGGCTTTGGGAGACGAAGGCTTGCGAGACGTCCTAGCCTGAGCTCCAGCAGAGCAGATCCATTTGTACTTTGAGGTCTTGGGAGCAATACTGACTGGGCTGCACTTTCGAGGTAACTTCTTAGGCTGCGTTTTCTTCCCGAGTGCAGCTGAAGAGGGGCTTCCTGCGGTGGCTGCAGCTTTGGAGGCTGATGCTGCAGCAGCAGCAGCCGCCGCCGCCGCCTCGTTGTCTAACGCTGAAGGCTTTGAGCGACCTTGTGTGGGCTCCACTCTTCCCACATTCGGACTCTTTACCCAAGTGAACTTGGACTTTTTCAACACAGATGCATTAAATCTGCTGTGTGATGAAACATTTAATGAGAGATGTTTTGATACTGGTGCTGGTGTGGTGGTGCTGATGGTGGGAAATGCTGCCGATGGACCAGTAACAGACTGGCTGGTGCTGATGCTGGTTCTGATGCTGGTTCTACTGGTCAGGGAAGGCTTGCTCTGCAGTTGAACGCTACTCTGAGAAGAAGCTGAGGTGCTGGCGTAAACTGAAGGAACTTCTGAGGAACCTCGCTCTTTCTTTGCTGGCAGAGCTGCATGTCTGCTTGCAGCTCCTTGCTGAAACTCTTGAGATCGTCTATGTGGAGCTTCATGTTGCAAACAAGCGCCTGTCGTACCTGGACTTTGCTTCTCATCTTCACGCTGAGTCACGGTCAGCCCTGTTCCTTTGAGAGAATCTGTGTTTAAGCTTCCTTCTTCTGCTCCCTTTATCCCTGCGACCCTGTTCGCATGTCCCACTTTGTCAGGTTGAACATCAGACCCAGAGGACAAAGTGCTAGTTCTGTTCAGATCAGCCTGGTTTCCTCTGCTCTGGCTGGGCAGTGAGATGCTGTTACTTCGACCTTGTGAAGTAGCCTGATGAACTAACAAAGAGGTAAAAGCAGACGGCTGGTGGCTCTTATTTCTCAGAGAGTACATTTTCCTCCAGTTTCCCCGGCTCTGGGGAGCGTACGGTCTCCCCCGGGAGCTGTAGGGATGGGTGACGGACGTGCCAAGACCTCTGCCTCTGGCTGCCGGTGAGGTTTCCGGCTGCCTCTGTGCTGCCTCTGTAAACGGTGCGTCTCCATGGATGCTCTTATGTGTGTTAATGAGATCTGAAAATGTAAGAAAGAGCGTGATTTACTGGCGCGATAACTCGCAGACAGACACTAGTCAACATTTTGGGACTCAAAGGTGACCAGTCTTGTAAATACTTTGGGTTTAGTCTGAAAATGAAATGAAGTTTGTGGCAGCAAAACACATCGAGCCCATAAAGAGGCAGCAGTTTGTCGTCAGTCATGTAACAATGTTTTTGCTTTATTAAAAGCAATAAATGCTGTTTTTAAATAAGAATTCCAACGTAAAAAAAACCTGTGTCTTTTATTAGATGATGGGAGTAAATGTTCATTAGGGACCAAAAGAAGAAGAATTCAAGCAGTTTTGATTTAAAACTGAAAATGCATTTGCAGAAAAATGTATTTCAGCACCAGTGGAAATAATAATGAGCTATTTAAGCCTCTGACGAGACTCAAAACTGTGCTTCACGTGGATAGGGTCCCTACATTTATTTACTGAACACAAACCAAACCAAACGTGTGATAAAAGAGGTTTACCCCATCACGTCTCACAGAAGCAACTCCAGCACCAGTAACTGTAACCGTTTTCTCTGGACCACCGTCCTGTTGGATGGCCGGTTTCAGCTGCCAGATGACCTCACATTTGACTGCAGAAACTGGCATCCAGAGGAGTTCGTGGTTGACTCAGTGACTGCGAGGTGTCCAGGTCCACCTCCACCACTGTGTTTGACAGTTGGTCTGAGGGGTTTGGACCGAGGTGCTGTGTTTGGTTTTCTCCAAATGTGTCACAGCGGATTACAGGCCACGGTTCCGCTTCCATCCCGTGTGTCATAAGGACCTGATTCTAGAGGTGTACTGGTTCAGGTGCATGTTTGCTGGGCTGTCCACTCCTGAAGAGGTTTCCAACAGTCCTGAATGTTCTCTGCTTGGGAAAAATGCTTTTCACTGTTAAATGACGGACACCAAAATGTTGAGAAATGTGTTCACAACTCTCGCTACACTAATGGGCAGCAGCAGCCGCTTCTCTAAGGCCCTTGCTGTTGTCTTTCCTCTTTGGCATTGCAGCAGCAGCCGCTTTCTAAGGCCCTTGCTGTTGTCTTTCCTCTCTGGCGTTGCCTCACACCCCTGAATGCGCCAAACCTTTATCTTTAACAGAAACGACCGAACTTGTTTTCATTCCGTCCTGATCAACAGAAGCGTCAGTTCTTCGAGTGCGCGCGCAGCGGCGCGTTCACCGCTCCCAACTGTTTTCTCTGAGCTCGTCTCGGCTCCTTTGATCTCATCTCGGCTCCTTTGATCTCATCTCGGCTCGGCTCCTTCCCCACCGACGGACTCGGTTTATCGGGTCTTTCTGGACCGAACCGAGACGTCGAAGCTCGACTTTAAACGCCGTGACGTGACAGCAGCGCGCGGCTCTGTCGTTACAACCCCCATGTCTGCTACGGCCAGACCCGTCGATGTTTAAACAGCAGTGACACAGAAAGACGTACTTTGAAGAAGATTAATCTGCCTCTGGAGGGCTTCTCTCTCCGACATGTTCACTCTTCATCAACCGGCGACGACCTACGCTGGGCTTGTGGATGACGTCATTCCTATTGACCAATCGGAGCGCGTTGACTGGTTCGCCCTGGGTTTGGTCTTACAGGCTTTGATTCGTTTAGAGACGGAAGCGTCTTCACACAACGATCATTTTGTTATTAAAAAAAAATAGGAAAGTGATCATGTTTATTCAATAGTATCACAGACTATGCTTAGTTCAGGAAATACAATCTAAGAATCTACTTTTTTAATGTCCTATTTCTATTGATGAAAAAGAACTTCCATTCCTTCCAAGCCTTTTGCAAAGTTCAGTCCTAATTTATACATTTTCTGAGAAATTTCTTTGCTTATAAGAGTTGCTGGCAATTATTTATAGTTTAGAAAAAAAGCAAAAAATCAAAATGGCACGAAATTGGAAAGTACATGATCAAAGATTACTGGACAATGTGTGAGTTTCCCCGACAACAAGAATAAAAATCCCACAAATCTGAGAAAACCCTGTCCAAAGCATAAGTCAAGTTCATGGCAGTGAAGTTCTTAAGTATTCTTGCTCAGCAGCTACAACAAGACCAACAATCTGAACACTGTATTGAGGCCAATGTGGAAGTAATTAAAGTTGCAGTTCCTCCACTGACCACTAGGTAACGGATCAACAGCCAATCTGTCTGTATTCACCTCCATGTGAGAATGTCCAACTTTGTAACACAAATAAATGTTTACAGCCTGGTTTAAAAACTACAAAAATGAATAATGAAAGACTTTTGATCTTTGTTGCTAAATTTAACATTCATGAAGACTGTAGACTTTTGATTGGCGGCCGGTTTATCCAGTGACCGACCATTATCACGTCCATCATCATCATGTGGGATGAATAAAGGTGATTGATTTCCAGTTGGTGACGAACCAGCCAGGGCGCCCAGGTCCTCTGGGTCCGGTCTACTCTCTGTTCCCAGAGCCAGCATTCCGTTTTTAAGCTTCAAACTCCCAGAAAACTGCAGGTCTGCTGAAAGTCAGCTGTTTTAAATCCAGGTTAAAACGTTTTCTATTTGCAGCTGTTTATCAAAGCAAATGTTAGTTCCCCATACTGCACTGGAACTTTAATTTTGCCTATTAATTTGTCCCATACTATTTTATTTTTTCTGTTAAATCGTATTAGTTGTTTTAATTCTATTTTCAATGTACTTTTAAATTCTTCTTTTGCATCTTGCAGTACGTTCTATGTAACACTCTTAAAAGGCCTAGTACCGGTCTGATATAAAATAAAAATGCCTTGCCTAGTGGCTATGGATGCATCTGCAAAACAGCAAAACAAATCTGTGTTTCTAACTGCACGCCTGCAAGACACCATGTGTTCACTTTGAGTGAGGCGATGTCGAGCATTGCAGAACTGAATTGTGGGTATCAGACATCACAGAGGGAGCATTGCTTCTGCCAGTTAGTCGTTTTCAACTTATGATGCTTTAATGTGAGCGCCAGCACCGACAATGGTCATGGGGGCGGAGTATGTCAAAGTTTGCAATACAAGTGTGTATCAGTCAGGGAGAACTTTACTTTGTTATTGGTGGCATGACGAAGGCACACCCGAAGCCCCGCCCCTGAGCGTCAGAGCAGAGCTGCCGTGTGAGTGTGCGGCGCAGAAGCCGCCGGCTGCCTGTAAGACTCCACCGAGGGCCGCTGTTGAGGACGCTGCTGTCAGTCCGCAGGTTTGAAACAACAGCGTCACTTTGAAAACATTCGTTCCTCTTTACTCGATTTTAACACGAGTGGGATCTTAAAAATAAACAACCACGCAGCCGAATCCAGGGATCTGTTCACAAGCTTTAAGGACTTGCCCCGAACTGGCCGTGACGTGACAGCGGGCCGCGGTGAAAGTGAAATAAAATGAAAGGGGAAGTGAAACTTTAGGCAGCTAAGATACGACGAAAACAGCGCCGACGCTCACGAGGTAAAGTCCCGGACTCACAGGGCCACGCAGTCCGCACGGACGGGTCCGTCAGGGGTGGGTCCGTCAGGGGAGGGCTCGACACGGGTCCGGCAGGGGTGGGTCCGAAACGGGTCCGTCAGGGGTGGGTCCGAAACGGGTCCGACACCGACACTTATTTCAGGTCAGCTGATGGGATTTGTTGCTACTTGGCAGCTAGCTGCTCTGGTCCCGAGTTGCTCATGTTGTTTGTTTGTTTGTTTGTTTGTTTAGTTGCCGCTGCGTCTCCTCACCTGCTCAACATGACGTCAACACAATACCAGTACTACATCATAACCAAAAGACCGGAGACCCTGTACATGACAGTGAAACCCGGGGGTATTTGTTACATTTCTGAACACAGACTCAGTCTCTGTCAGTCCAGCAGCAAGCTGCCGGTCTTCTTGGTGGGCTCCCTGTCTGCTCTGGATTATCAGGTGGAGGTCAGCAGCTTGAAGGAGCTGAGCGCAGAGGAGGCCCAGCTGCTGCTGGCGGTGCCGGAGGATGCTGTCAGGCTGAAAATGTTCTGGGACCGAGAGGCTCTCCAGATGGCGCTGGGACTCACCCTGGAAACTGCTGTGACCGTGGAAGAAGATGGAAAGAGGCTGAAAGGCATCATCCGCTACATCGGGCCCCTCGACAATACAGCCTGCCCCATCTCAGGGACATTCTTCGGAATCGAGCTGCAGGTACGACTGACTTAAACCTTTGTTTTTCCTGTGCTTAAACTTATCTTTATGTCATTGAGGCATGTTTACAGAACCCACTTGGTAAATCATGGTGACTGTGATTGAACCCCTTCTTTGGGAAAGCAACGTTGAGTTCCACCAGCCAAACCTGGACCTGGATGCAGCGAGTCCTGGATGCAGCGAGTCCTGGATGCAGCGAGTCCTGGATGCAGCGAGTCCTGGATGCAGTGAGTCCTGGATGCAGCGCGACCTGGATGCAGCGAGTCCTGGATGCTGTCAGACCTGGATGCAGCGAGTCCTGGATGCTGTCAGACCCTGATGCAGCAGAACCTGGATGCAGCGAGTCCTGGATGCTGTCAGACCTGGATGTAGCAGGACCTGGATGTAGCAGGACCTGGATGCAGCGGGACCTGGATGCTGTCAGACCTGGATGTAGCAGGACCTGGATGTAGCAGGACCTGGATGCTGTCGGACCTGGATGCTGTCGGACCTGGATGCTGTCGGACCTGGATGCAGCGGGACCTGGATGCTGTCAGACCTGGATGCTGTCAGACCTGGATGCAGCGGGACCTGGATGCTGTCAGACCTGGATGCTGTCAGACCTGGATGCTGTCAGACCTGGATGCTGTCAGACCTGGATGCTGTCAGACCTGGATGCAGCGGGACCTGGATGCTGTCAGACCTGGATGCAGCGGGACCTGGATGCTGTCAGACCTGGATGCAGCGGAACCTGGATGCTGTCAGACCTGGATGCAGCGGGACCTGGATGCTGTCAGACCTGGATGCAGCGGAACCTGCAGAATCGAGAGATTGCTTACACAGAACCAGTCTGACAACATGGAGATGGCTGAAGGATCACAAAAAGCAGCCCTGAACTATAGACAATCAAGAACAGATGCCATACACAGTCATGGGCATCTGCTGGTGTAGAACGGGTTACTCTAGAGAACCACAGTGAGAACCGTTATCCACAAACGGAGAAAACACGGAACAGTGGTGAACCTTCCCCGGAGTGGCCAGTCTGCCAAAAGCATCAAGAGCATCCAAGAGCAGTGATGACTCATCCAGGAGGTCACAGAAGAACCCAGAACAACATCTAAAGAAGCCTCATTTGTCTCGGTTAAGGTCAGAGTTCATGATTCAACAATACTGCTGACCAAAACAAACACAAAGACCCGCCTCACATTTGGAATAAAAAACATCTTGTCAATCCCCAAGATGTTTGGGAAGTATTCTGTGGAGTGACGAGCGTCCTGTTACAGCTGTGAAACTTAACAGTTCAAAATAAAAAAGCGTCATCGCAGCAGTCACACATGGAGGGGGTGGTGTGATGGTCTGGAGCTGCCCTCAGGACCTGGATGGCTCCTGGCCATAAATGAACAGTTTTTGAAGGTGATTTTGGAGTGGCCGAGTCCCAGTCTGACTTATAAACGACCGAGATGCTGCATGACCTTGAAGAAGCCGTTGATGCTCTGGAAACTCCCAGTGGGGAGTTAAAACAGAAGTGTGGACCAAATTCGCCCACGCAGAAGACTCATCACTTATCACAGCGCTATGAGTGGAACTGCCAGTTGGCAGGGTTAGAGGACAAATACGGGTTTTTACGTAGGACCGGGTTGCTTTAGACAGCTTTTTTAACCTTAATAAATGAAATCTTAAGTTACAAACTGGGTTTATATTTAATCAGGTTATCTTTGCCTGATATTCACATTTGTTTGATGGAGTATGACAAAAAAATAAAAGCACCATAAATCTGTGAGGGCCCAAACCGTTTTCACAGCACTTCATTAAAACCTGTTTGTAACCCAGCGGTTTGGGATGATCGACGTTCCTGTGTAGACAAACAAGCATACGTTGTCACAGTTTGGTTTCGCCAGTTAGCCCAGGATGCGTGGTTTTGGACTGTGGGAGGGAGCTGCGAGAACGTGCCAGCTCCACGTAGAACGAGCCCGGCTCAGGTCAGTAGTCACGTTCTGTCAGGACCAACGTCAGTCTGACTGCTGTAGCTGCAGGAGGGGGGCCGACTCCAGGATCGAGCATTAGTGTTTGAGTACAGTATGGTTCCAGTCCCTGTTGGCGATCAGGTCAGGCGATGGATGCATGAGAAACACGCCTCCACAAGTCGTATTCCAGCCCTAATAACTGATTATCACCTCAAAACGCAGAATAAAAAGGTTCAAAGCTTCGGCGTATCTCTGGATCGTCAGCCGGTCCACGTTCACTTCAGTGTAACTCAAATAAAACATCTAAAAGAGCCATCCTCCTCCTATCACATAGAGAACAGTTAGTTTTGGTCCAAATAATGAATTAAAAAAAAGATAAGGGCTGGTTCTGTGGTATAAACATCTACATTACATGAACTAACAGAAACCAACGTCTGTCTGATGTCTGGAGACACTGAGGGGAACCAATGCCTGAACTGAGCCGTTATCTGGTATTTAAATCATTTATGTCCACTGACTGAGTTTTTGGATGCTTCCCGGTTGTGACTTCATGAACGCCTGGTGTCGTGTCTTTCTCCAGGGAGCAGACAGAGGGAAGGGGATCACCGACGGGACGTTTAAATATAAAAGCTTTTTCTCGTGTGAGAAGAAATGTGGCGTTTTTGCCCCGTTCTTCAGAGTCAGGCCGCTGGACCTCACCTCGCTGTCGCCCCCCATTCCTGAGGCCCCCCCTGAGCTCCAGACAGAAGAGCTGTGTCCAGGAGACAGAGTCACCTACTTCATTGGTGATGAGTGTCGTCATGGAATGGTGGTGGACGTGCAGCATGAGGATGGGAAGCACACGGTCCGCATCTCCACCGTAAGTAGACCACCAGTTTTTCATCTCGATTGGTGTTTGATCCCTGGTACGGTCAAAGGTGCTTTTAGGTTGAACCGCTTCTTTAAGTAGAACCTGGCAACTTGAATAAAAGTAACTTTGTGCCATATTCGCCGAAGTACAAGTCTGACGGCAGCAGTCAGATTAATGAATTAACGTAAACCTTTAAATTGGCTCCTTATTTCACATGTGATGCTTTTTTTTTAAGGCGTCTCTCATCCAAACTGGCGTCTTTTATGGCTGTTCTGACAGAAATCTACAGCGGCGCTCGCGTAGGTTTTGTCAAAGCGTCCGAGCCACATGAATCAACTGCTGAATATTCTCCGAAGCGTTTTGGGTCAGAAGCAGCTGCTGCGAGAACCGTCACAGAAGCGTCGACTGGTGAAGAGGTCACGTTTCTCTCAAGTTCACAGCATCCTCGAGGTTAATCCCACCACGAGTGAGAAGAGACCCAGTCAGGAGCGTCTACACATCCAGAGGAGCCAGAGGAGCCAGCTGAGCTGTTTTAACATCTGGTTTGGAGGCCTCCTGGACACCTCCATGGGGAAGTGTTTTTGGGCAATGTCCAACCAGGAGAAGCTGCGGGGACAGATCCAGGAGACACTGGAGGGATTACATCTCTCTGGTTGGATTGGGAACGTCCTAGTAATTCCTGGGACTCTCTTCTTAAGCTGCTGCCGCCATGTGCTGGAGAAGCAGAAGTTAGTGGATGGATGGATAGACAAAGGACATTTTTTTCAGACCGTCTCAGATATCATTTAAACCATTCTAGGTTATCGATATATGTAGAAACCTGAAACCGTGGGGGTGACAGTGGCTGAACTCTCTGTTCGGGTCTCTGTCCAATAACCATGTAAGCGTGGACACTTGAAACGAAGGCGCCCGCGTTTCTGTCATGAGAGAATATCTGCCGTTCACGTCTTACAACGCCTAGTCGGGGAGGGATTAGAAATTCAATCCAGTTCCTCCAGATTTTGAAAACCCCAAGGAGGTGTTGTGTTCTCCATTTAAATATTTCCAAAACTGCTAAAGTGTCGCCTTCAGAAACTGATGGTGACACAGAAACGGCTTGTAATGATGATGGTTGCCTTGGTTACCAGCGGGCGAGCACATTGGTGTTCACTTCAGGGAGAAGCCAAAGCACAGCAGAGAGGGAGGGGAGGTGGTTTCAAAGTGCAGCTCCTCTGGTGAATTAAACAGCCATCTGAAAAAGGCATCAATATGTTGCTTTTCATACATTTACTTAGCCGTTATTAAGTTAAAACCTTTTATGCTTATTTTCTTACGATTAAAATTGCAGCCACTGATTCGATGTCCTTGATGATTCTCCTCTTTTCTTTTCTTCATGCCACATTCTGTTCTTAACCATCAGGAACTCATTGATTGGTGCACGTGCGCAACTTTTCACCCAAAACTTCAGATGTACTAAATCTTTGTACCGCACAGGACGATTGAGAGTTGATCTTTGGGTTGTGTGTGATTTCAGGACACAGATGAGACTGGGAAGAGAGGAGGCGAAGTCCAGGTTCCTCTAGACTCGGTTGCTAAAGGAGAAGTGCCTGCAGGTTTGAGCAGCCCTCTGCTTTATGAAGTGGGACGTTTCTCTTTCTATACACCCTAATGAAGAACCTTGCATCTGCTGCAGGACCTGACGTCATGGACATGGATACATCACCAGTAGGAACACACACTGGTCTGCTCATGGATCTGAACTCCATGGTAGAGGTGACCTTAAGTGTGCGCAACTCGTATGGCATTATCCGCTGGATGGGCACTCTGCCGGACCGAGCGGAAACCATGGTCGGACTGGAGCTGGTAATTCTATATTCCGGTGGGCTCGCGTATTGATTCAAGACTGTAAAGAACCTGCTCAAACAAGAGGAAATATCGTCAATCATCTGTATCAGCTGAAACAAATCAAATTATTCTGTGTCTGTCCACAGTATCTGCCACATTTGGGCTTTACTTAATCTCCAACACTCGAGTAAACTTCAGCTTGATGATTTTCTGTTTGCTTCTGCACCTGCAGGAGGATAACAACGGCGTGAGTGACGGTACCTTCAAAGGTGAGCGCTTTTTCCATTGTCCTCCAAAGAGAGCTCTGTTTGTGAAGCTGAGCTCCTGCCGTCCCGACTCGCGCTTTCACAATCACAGCCCATCACAACCTGTCGATTACAGCCAGACCACGCCAGAGCTGGACGGCACAGGTTCGTTCAGAATTACCCCGTCAGCGTCTGACTTGTTTCACAGTTTTACTGAGCTGGAGAGCATCGTTTTCATCAGGGAGAGAGCTGACTCCCTGGATAGCTGTTAGTGGTGAAAACGTTCAATCGTGTGTTTGCCTTCAGAGAGGGATGCAAGATGCAGCACGTGGAATCTGGAGACGGTTCCTCCAATGGGCACGGAGCAGGTTAACCAGCTTCTGATTGGACGAATGAAGGGGATCCAAGGCCACTGTAACTCCTGCTACATGGACGCTGCCCTCTTTGGGTCGGGACGATGAGTATATGACGATGTGTATTATGTTTAAAGCTCAAAGCTACAAAAATACAGTCTGAAAACAGCGTAGTTTCTTCCTGTCACACTACTTTTCTTTCATGTGTTTTCAGGTTGTTTTCCTGCTCATCTGTGTTGGACTCCATGTTGTTCAAATCCACAACACCTGAAGATGCTCCGATACAGAGGACGCTGCTCCACAACATTGTTGCTCCCCTTCGCAGGTGTGTGTTTTTGAATTGTGATATAGAACTATATTTTCCTTTTTCTTGTTTTTGTTGAAAGCTTATGTCAGCGGTGCCTCTTTTTGTTCAGTAAGGGCTTTGTTGAAGGCCGGCACATCATGAAGCTGCGGCAGCTGCTGCAGAACCTGGGCTACAGCCGCTCCTTCACCACGGATGAGAAGGGTCAGTCTCACCTGGAAGCTTTCAACCAGCTCATCTGTTCTGGAGAAGGTTAACGCTGACATGGTTCTTGTTTTCCAGATCCAGAGGAGTTCCTCATCGTCATCATGCACCATATTCTCGCCCTGGACCCTCTGCTAAAACTGTACAATCCCTTTCAAGATCTGTTTTACATGATCAACAGATGAATATAAGACTTATTTCTTGACTTTTTTGTTCCTTTTTTCATTTAGATCAGCTGCTGGTAAAGTGCAGGAGAGCTACTGCTATCAGATTTTCCTGGAGAACCACAGCCTGGTTCTGCCGACAGTCCAGCAGCTCCTGGAACATTCCTTCCACAGCTCAGGACTCAAGCTGGCAGAGGTGAGCTTCCCTGCTTTTAAAGCTTAAAGACCCAACAACAACCTTCTCTGCTGTTATTTTATGTAACAGATAGCGTGAAGCGATGCTCTGCTCTGGTCCTTTAGGAAGTTGATTCTGGTTTAATACCGTTCTCCACTCGGTGTCTCTGTTGGACAGATTTCTGGAGTCGTTCATTCCCGCGTGTTCTGTCTGTGATCCTCTGGTGTCTCTGTGTTGTACCTGCAGGTGCCGTCCTGCCTCATCCTCCAGATGCCTCGCTTTGGGAAGAAATTTAAGATGTTTGACAAAATAATTCCCTCTCTTGAACTGGACATCACTGATCTCCTCTCAGAGGGTACAATTACATACATGCCTGCTCATACGTATGGGTGACGTCATGTCTCATAATGAGCTCGTCTGTGTTTCAGGTCCTCAGCAGTGCATGATGTGTGGAAAGTTGGCAATGGAAGAGTGTGCAGACTGTTTTAAAGATCCCATTTTCAGCTCCACGGGATTCAAAATCTTCTGCAAGAAGTGTTCGACTCAGGTTTGTGGTTTGAACCAAACGCCTGACTGATTCTGTCTGAAGCATATTTAGTAGCTTTAAGAGAAGAGTGTGACTAGTCATCCGCTAGGTTTTTAATTTTTGGATTGGATAAATGACTGGGAAAAACAAAAAAAACACTTGTCATCTGCACACTGTTGTGTAAATGTGGCCTTTGGTTCCACTCGTTCTGCCTGAACGCATGAATTTAAAGCAGCTAATTATCAGTTATCCGAAGTGTACCATCCATCCGTTTACTACCGCTGATCCAGGCTGGGGCGTGGGGGCTGCAGTCTAGCCCAAGAAGCCCCCACCTCCCACTCCCTGGCCACCCTCTATCTTCTGGGGTAGTACTGAGATGTTCCTGTGACAGCTCTAACCTGTCCACTGTTGCTACGGGAGACTTCAGCTACCTGCTTGTACCCATCTTGTTCTGGAGGTCTCCACCCACAGCTGGTGACCACATATGAGGGTAGGATCCTGGATCCAGGGGTGAACAGAGAACCTTCTGTCTCAACTGTCTCTTCACCGCAGCAGACCAGTACCGAGTCCGCATCACTGCAGACGCAACACCGATCCAGCTATTGAACCTCTCTACTCTTTCCCACTAATGAACAAGACCATGAGATACCTAAATGAAGCTGATTGTGATCCCTGCTGCTTCACACTCCACTGGGAACTGATTACACATCAGCTGTTTAAGCTGGCTGTCTTTGCAAATGGGATCTTCAGGTCTAAACTGAGGAGTAACTTCAGACACTAACTGCATGTCAAATGAGAACAATAAATGAATGTTTCTTCCCAGGTGCACTCTCATCCCCAGCGTCGCTCCCATCAGCCCACTCCCCTGGACATCCCTAAGGGTTACCTGGGCCGCGGCATCCCTCACACTCTGACCAGAGACCGACTGGAGCTGTTCGCCGTCCTCTGCATTGAGACCAGCCACTACGTGTCCTTCGTCAAACACGGACCAAACAGCCAAGACTGGATCTTCTTTGACAGCATGGCCGACAGAGAAGGTGAGCAGGTGGTTTTCACACTCATCCTCCTCAAACAGTCCAAAGAGGTCGCTGACTCCGTTTGTGTCTCGTACTCCAGGAGAGAGAGATGGCTACAACATCCCAGAGGTGCGAGCCTGCCCCGAGGTTGGCGAGTACCTGGAAATGTCCCCTGGCGAGCTGGCCAATCAGGTGCCGCGAGACATGAAAGGTGTGGCCAAGCGTCTGTTCTGCGACGCCTACATGTACCTGTACCAGAGCACCAGCATGTGCCTCTATCGCTGAGATTACAAGTGTTTTTGAGCAATTTTGCTGTTTCTCTTTCCTGTTTTCTAAAATGGATTTTATTTTCTTGATGTGAAGGAAGAAAAAACAAAATTTTGTTCATACTTAATTCCATATGTATACATAATTTCCTGCTATGGTACAGAGAAGGGCTTACAAGTTTTGAATAATTAATAGCAACGTAGTCTAACTTTGTTATATTCCTGAAAAAAAAGTGGAAAACTGACATCGTTCTGAATGAATTTTGACAAAAACGCGACATTCGGCAGCATGCAGCCTGGAATAAACGTACATCACCATCCGGATGCGCTGTAGCCGCGTTTCCTGCAGGCATTGGGTTAAGTTGGGTTTACTTTAGTGCGTTGAGTTTATATGTTATAAATGCAGCTGCGCGCCACCTTTGTAAATATTGTTGAAACGAGACAGTGGATGGAAAACAGTTTATTTTATAATTCACCTCAGGAAATGAAATGTTGCCTTTTCCTATGAAAATGCTCTTTTCCATTGTGATAAATGATTGATGTTTGTTGTAATTTTGGAATCCAGCAAAGTTTTGAAAATTGCACTTAAATTCTTAGGGTTCCTGTTTATCTTGTACTTTTTCCACTGATACTTAATGGGGTTTTTTGTGCTTGTTATTGTCATAAATAGTACAACTAATATAACCATTAAAGTCAAATCATCAACAGTTTGAGTTTTTGTCTTTTCCTTCACGAACAGATGCAGATGTGCACGCCTTCCCCACAGTCGGTCCTGTTATCTTCAGGATCTTTAACTTGTCTCTGGCTCTGCTCTGGATCTTTTCCAGACTACTTGAAGCATGCAGTTGTGCACCCACCGGTAAAGAAACCATTTGGGCTCCACATCTTTAGTGAAGTGCAGACCACTCTCTTCACTCTCTTCACTCTCGTTTAGAACCTTTGGAGAAGGTGACCTCTGCACACTTGATCTCATTTAGAAAGTAAAACAGTTTTTCAGCTTTCAGGCTGGTTTTAGAGCTCACCACAGCACAGCCTTCGGTAAGGTGACCAATGACCCCCGGATATGTGCAGATAGGGGTGAATGTTTGATCTTGATTTTATTAGATTTAAATGCTGCCTTTGATATTGTGGACACAACATCCTCCTCCGTCTTTTGCAGTTCTTGGTTGGTATTAAGAATTCCAATTGCTCAGCTCACTTGTGGCGTACCACAAGGCTCAGCACTTGGTCCCGCCCTGTTCTCCATATACATGGTACCACTTGGCGAGCTTATTCAGGACTATAAGGTAAATGACCAACTGTTTGTGCCTGTAAAGCCCTCAGATCCCAGCAGCCTTGGAAATCTCCTGGATGGCCCAAAATGTTCTTAAGTTCAATGACAAAACAATCGAAGGTCATTCTTCTTGGTCCCCAAATGCTGTTGGTTCTGTCGTTTGTAGTCTTGGTGATGTCTCTGGTAATATCAAACAAACTACTAGAAATCTAGAAGTAATATTTGACTCCATCCTTAGTTTTGATGCTGAGGTCAAACATGTAGCACCCTCTCCTGGACTACTGTGATTCATTGGACTCGGGTCTCAGTTAACATTCGCTCCACTGCTTCCAATTCATTCTGAAGGCTGCATCAAGACTCATCACTGGTACACGAAAGTATGAACACTGGTATTCTGTTAGGTTTCGTATTGATTTCAAAATCCTACTGATGCCCTTAAAAGCCCTGCATTGTCTTTCTCCAACATGCATGTCGGACCTGTTGACCTGGTAGGTTCCCTCTCGACCTTTGACATCCACAGAAAGTGCCCTTCTAACTATCCCAAGATTACAGTTGTCACAAAGAGAGATCAGGATTTTTCTGCCTTCACCTTGAGGAACTTTCACACCTTGCTTGACACTTTTAAATCTCTCCTTAAAACCTTACTTTTTCAAAACTCCTTCGGTATCCTCTGATGGATATCCAGATCCAACTTTATTTGTGAAATTGTTGTTGTATGAACCAGTGTTCCTTCTTCCCAGCAGGTGTTCCTGTTCTGTTGTTCTTGTTCTTTCCTCTTCCGGTCCTCTTACCCGACCTCCAACCCGTCCAGCTGGATGCTCGTCCTTCCTGAGTCTGGTTCTGCTAGAAGTTTCTTCCTGTTAAACGGGAGTTGTTCTTTCCACAGTCGCCTGGTGCTTGATCAAGACGGGGGAGAAATTTCCAATTAATTATTATTGTCATTTTTATTGGCTTTGTAATAATTGGACAACAGAGTCCAACAACTCAACAGAGTTGAATTGCAGTCCCAACTGAATTGAAAGTAATGCTGTGCTGCCATGTTAAGCACTTTGTAACACTGTTTAGAAACGTGATGTGTAAATATAGATTATAGTATCACATTGAATTGAGGAGAAATCCCTGCATGTCCAGATGAGGTTTTTACAAATGATCAGAGCTTATTTATCCATCATGTTTATAAAGTGATCATGCCTGCAGGGTTGACTCAGCATGCAGCTGTGCTTCTTCTGACAGGGGTCACTCCTAACTAGGTCCAAGGACTTCATACTGCTGCTTGTTGCATCATTGGATTGCCTCTTTAATCTTTGACCCGACAGGATGATGCTGATCTCAAACTACTTTATGCTTTTTCTATGAGGAACTTTAATTCCAGAAGTTATATTTTAGCTTTTACATCATAGGATTCTGAGGATTTTGATAGGCTTTTCACTCTTCTTCTGTCCTCTGCATCTCTCACACCAACTAACTTCACGTCCTCGGTCACTACATCCTCAAATGTCTTTGGTCTTCCTCTACT
The DNA here is from genome assembly GCA_014839995.1 of Xenentodon cancila. Lineage (NCBI taxonomy): Eukaryota > Metazoa > Chordata > Actinopteri > Beloniformes > Belonidae > Xenentodon > Xenentodon cancila. The sequence goes on from CM026206.1 coordinate 1,479,628, forward strand.
CAACTCAACTCAACTCAACTTTATTTATAAAGCACTTTAAACAAAACAAGGTTCACCAAAGTGCTGAACAAAGCATAAAATTAGTAAAAGAGCATGGCAATAATCAGACATAAGAAAATTAAAATACAATACAGTCTCCAGATTCCAACTCAATTAAAAGCCAAAGTGAAAAAATATGTTTTAAGAGCAGATTTAAAAGTGGAAAATGAGTCCATCTGTCTGAGGTCCAGGGGCAACTCATTCCAGATCTTTGGTCCGAAGATTGAAAAGGCTCGGTCACCTCTCAGTTTCCTCTTGGTCTTGGAGACGACTAACTGTATCTGTTTTGCTGACCTGAGGGAGCGAGGAGGGGTGTACACCTGGATCAGGTCAGATAGGTACTTAGGAGCGAGACCATGAAGACATTTAAAAACAAATAAAAGAATTTTAAAATCAATGCGTAAACGAACTGGGAGCCAATGAAGTGATGCTAAAATGGGAGTAATGTGCTCTTGTTTCCGCGCACCAGTCAAAAGACGGGCAGCAGCGTTCTGGACTAACTGCAATCGAGCAAGTGATTTCTGAGTAACTCCAACATAAAGAGCATTGCAATAATCTAAACGAGTTGTAATAAAAGCATGGATTAAAATCTCAAAGTCACAGCGAGAAAGAAGAGGTTTAACCTTGGACAATTGTCTCAGATGGACAAAGCTGGACTTGACCACTGAACTAATGTGAGCATTAAAAGTTAGGTTGCTGTCCAGTTTTACACCCAAACTCGTTGCTGTCCGTTTCAAATAATCATTTAAAACACCCAAATTGACATGTACCTTAGAGATGTCACTTGGGCCAAATAACAGAACCTCTGTCTTTTCCTGATTTAAATGTAATAAGTTACATGACATCCATGCCTTAATATCATCAATGCACTGTAATAGCTGTTGAGCAGAATATGCTTCTTCCTGCTTTAGTGGTATATAAATCTGGCTGTCGTCGGCATAAAAGTGGAATGAAATCCCATGTTTACGGAGAACTGAACCAAGTGGAAGCAGGTACAATGAAAACAGAAGAGGTCCGAGAACAGAACCCTGAGGTACACCACATGTAAGAGGTGTCCTGCAGGACTCTGTACGTCCAAGACGGACGCAAAAACTCCTTTCCGTTAGGTATGATTTGAACCATTTTAAAACATCACCTTGAATGCCCACCCAGCTTTCTAGGCGAGACAAAAGGATTTGATTGTCTACTGTGTCGAAGGCAGCTGCCAGATCCAACAGAACCAAAACAACACAGTGACCAGCATCTGTTGCTAAAAGAATGTCGTTAGAAACCCTTAATAGCGCCGACTCAGTACTGTGACGGGGTTTAAATCCCGACTGAAACACCTCAAGAATGTTGTTCTCTTCTAAAAACGTTATTAACTGGCAATACACAATTTTTTCAAGAACCTTCGAAAGGAATGGGAGCTTAGAGATGGGTCTGAAATTTGCCAAAATGGAAGAGTCCAAGCCAGGCTTTTTAATAAGTGGTGTTACTACTGCATGTTTAAAACACGAGGGCACAATCCCACGAACTAAACTGCCATTAATTATACTTAGAACATTAGGAGCCAGAGTAGGAAACACTTCCTCTAGACCTCCCTCTTGGCAGCTCCAACCTCTTCATCCTTCTACTGATATATTCACTCTCCCTCCTCTGTACATGTCCAAACCATCTCAGTCTGGCCTCCCAGACTTTCTCTCCAGAACATCTAACACCTACAGTTCCTCTGATGTTCTCATTCCTGATCCTAACCTCAATCTTTTAACCTCTACTACTTCAGCTCTGCCTCCTGTCCTTTCCTCAGCGCCTCGGTGTCAAAACCATCCATCATCGCTGGTCTCACCACCATCCTGTAGACCTTTCCTTTCATATATTGCTGATACTCTTTTGTCACACATCGTCCTTGAAACTCTTCTTCACCCGCTCCAACCTGCTTCTTCACCTTTTTTCCACACTCTCCATTGCTCTAGACCAGGGTTGGCCAATCCTGGTCCTCGAGAGCCCCCATCCAGCATGTGTTAGATGTTTCCCTGCTTTACCACACCTGATTCAAATAAATGGTCGTCATCAGCTTGTCATCAAGGTCTGCACAACTCTGTTGAGGACACAGGTATTTGTATCACAGCGTAAATCCTCCACCTTCTTCATCTATGTTCCCTGTGGTGTCGCCGTTCCCCTTGGGATCCTCTTGGGATCCTCTTGGCATCCTCTTGGGATCCTCTTGGGATCCTCTTGGGATCCTCTTGGCATCCTCATGGGTTCCTCTTGGGTTCCTCTTACACACATGTACTTTGTCTTGCTGCGGTTAACCTTCATTCCTCTTCTTTCCAGGGCATACCTCCACCTGCAGGACTCAAAAGATGGTGAAATCTTGCACATGTTACTTTAAAGGAGCATCTCTGCCCCTGGAGGAAAGAAAAAGATGCTTCCAAATATTCTTCTGTAAATCTGTCGGCGACATCACTGGGTTGTCCAGTTCTTCTTATACAGTCTGTGACGTAAACTTCCAACGCTACCCTCCCGCTTATGGAGCTCCTGGAGCTCCATCTCTTCCTGTTATGCTCCAAACTGTGCATCTGATAAACACCTGACGTTTATTTTATTTTGCATCTATTGATTTTTTTCTTGATGACGCTTATAAAATGAATTCCCTTTGTTCGGTTCACACTAACAAAGACTTATTGGATTAGATGTTTTTCAAAGTCATTTCAAAAACACACCACTGACATATGTTTTGAAAAGAGACTTTGTGGGAGAATCAAATCTTAAGTGCTGTGGACTGGTCACATGCCCGTCACTGGCAGCGTTGGAGCAGCTGACATTAACTGTGCGTGTCTGCAGAGCCCTCACAAACCACAGAGGGTTAACCGTTGTCCTTGATGGGATTTGAAATGTCTATTACACTTATGGTACAACAAAATGCTGCTTTGTTGGCTTTGAAGAGTCACACCAACCTTGATCAATTCATACACTACAAACTCATGTGACCTGAATACAAACGATCTTCCTGCATTAAGGTGCAGAGGCTCGTCAGCGCTGGGTCCTTCTGCCTCATCTGTCTTGCAAACGGTGCCTTGCTGGATATTTGTCTTCGTGGCAGATGCTTTTGATCCTGCTGTCTACCACGTCTCCCCTTGTCTCGCTATGATCAGCTCCCTCAGTGACCTCTACACTAGTTAGGAGTGCTGAGCTTTGCTGTGCGCTGTGATGAGTTGGGCTCTTTATATACTCTGGGGCACAAGCTTCTGCAGGGGGAGCAGCCTTGAGTGGAGATACGTGGCCTTGCAGCTCCACAGAGCAGCCTCCCTCTAATCCAACATGCTCAGCATATTCACACTTTTGCTCAAAAGTACTGATCATGTATGTGAGCGTTTACATAGAAATAGAAGGGTGGGTTGTGCTTGTCCGAGCGCTATAGTTGATCTACTGCTGGGTTTGGTGAAACAAGATAACGTGATAAAACAAACAGAGGCCAGAGGAGGAGGAACTCACGGTCCGTGATTCAGTATCACACATGTCCCACTGCAAACGGAACAAAAGTAGCAACGAATCCTTACAGAAGAAAACTCTCAAAACGTGGGCATTAAAAAGGGGACATTTAAGCGGAAAATGCCATTTTTCTGTGTTTGAGCGCATTTGTTGGTCGTCTGAAGTCAGTAATGACTCAGAAACAGAAATCTGAACCTCGTGTCTGGCCACTTAACTCCATCCGCACATCTGGTTCGGTGCTACCACGCTGGAGGAACCGCACCAGCTGAAGTCAGGTCGGCATCTCCCTCCTGCTGAAGCGTCCTCCTCCAGCTCCATCCTCTTTGTGTGAGAACAACTGATGTTGGGGTAGCTCCTCGTTCCTCACTCCGCACGTTCCTCTCAGAAAAGCCTCACGTGAAGCCAAAGTGCTCAGTGAGGGCCGCGGCTACACACGGACAAACGAGCTGCTTCAGCGTCTCGTTAAGAGAAAGACCTACGCCGAAACCATCGGTCCTAATTCCTGACTTCCATTAATGAGCAAATCAACTAAAATGAGATAACAGGCCAGGCGTTCCCCGGTTTTTCATTTCAAAATGGAAATCAAACGGCCATGATGTATGTGTATGATGTATGTGGACCATGCAAGCAGCCGAGGACCAAATCACCACGTCAGGACATGGGCACAAATGCACAAAACGAGAAACGGGGAGCAAATTAGTCAAAACAGAAGTCAATGTCTGCGACCAAACTACTAAAACTAAATAGAAGAAGTGAACTGTGCACGTTTGGATAAAACTAGAATCTGTGTTCAATCATTAGTCAGTTCTGGTCAAAGAGATGATCCCCAAAACATCAGTTCGTATTGTCCAAACAGCTGCTAGGAATCATCTCAAAGCTGTTATTTGGTGATGTAAAGATTTAAAACGAACAACAGAATGACTGAACATCAGTCGATCAAATACAGCAGGAGAGGCGGACCTCCTCCATGGCTGCCGTACGACTGCCCGCCGTGTTTATGTGTGACCCGTGTCGGATCCGAGCGCATTCACCCTCGCCGCGTCCAGTCTGGAAGCTGTCAACGGGAAGGACATCAAATGCCACCAGCCTCCATGGAGCGTAAATCGCTGTGACATCTGTGCTGAACTTCACGGCAGCAGATTCTGATAAACGACTTTGTTTGATGTCAAAAACAGGAAGGTATTTCTTTATTCATCCCCTGGGTTCAAAGCTCACGTCATTCTATTGTGAAGTAAATGTTCAGTATCTTGTCTTTATGATGAAAGTGTCCCCCGTTTCCTTCTTCTGCCACTTTCCTTTCAATAAACCATTTAAAAGCACGCGTAAATATATTAAAGCTTTAATGCACATCTCCATTCTGCTTTACTTTTAATCAAGTCATTTTTATCAAAAGTTCCTCCTCTCCCATGAGACGAAAGGCTTTTATTGCCCACAGCTCCCAAGAGTTATGACTTTCACAGGCATGTGCTCTTTCAATTACCAAGCAGCATTAGTGCTCATAAAAGTGTGGTTAGAGCACACCTGCCAGCTTAATGCAGTGGTCTTTATCAGGGGCTTTGTGGCTTACGTCTCCAGAGTCTGACGTTAATTCGCAGCAGCGGATGTGATCTTTAGATATTTGTATGGCAGCGCCCGCAGGACCCTGATCCACATCCATCATGATGCGCTTATAAACTCCATCAGCTGGCCAGTGTTACATCTGCATAATTAAGCACCAGAAAGGTTAACTGTGTCACTGGCCTCTTCAAAAAAACCTCACAGAGTAGCTTTGATGACTCTGTTCTCTTTTATACATCAATCAATGTGCATTTGATTAAAGCAAATCTGCTATATAAATATGGAAGCATCCGATCTGATCTGTAAAATCATGATACTTCCCCTCTTAACTGGAAGCCTGAGGTTAGAAATAATGATAAAGCATGCTGTGTGTCTGTCTGCTGCACAAGGACACTGCTGCTGATTTATCCATTCAAATAAAGAGAGAGACGACTTTACCCCGATGTTGCCACAAGACGCGGCTTTTACCCGGCTGAGAAATCACAGATCGATCACAGGTCCTCATGCGGCTGCTGGTTTTCCGTTAATCTCCTACTCAATGTGTCATGCGGATGCTGCAGCCACTGATTTGCAGCCTTAATACCGACTCGCCGAGAGACCTGAAGCTTCGTTTGTGTTGCCAACAAAGACGCAGAGATTCTATAAACTTCTGTTTAAAATAAATCTGGAATGAAAACAACTCTCACTTGTGACATCTACCAAATGTTGTGTTCACAGAATCATCTAAAAGTCCTGCTGGTGCACTGAAATGCGTTTGGTAAAGTTTTCCACCAGGCCTGTGACTGAGCTCTGAGGTTTGTAATGTTGCTCCGTTGGCTAATTTGGTTGAAAAAGTGAAAATGAACAAATGTTTCTTCGTATGCCGCCTACTAAAGTGAGCAGAAAACCAAACAAACAGCATGCAGCGGCGCGCCCGCCTCTGGCGCTGGCGGGGAAAAAGCGCTGTTCAGGTTCAGCTTCTGTTTGGCGGCAGGCGTGAGCAGGTGTCGGCTGCTGGCGAGCTCGCTGTCGCTCTGTCGCTCTGCTGCTCTGCTGCTCTGCTGAATGAGCAGGTTCATCTCGGGCCGGTTGCTGGATGCCGTCTGTCGTACTGTTGCAGCACAGTCAGTAATGGTTACCATCACAAACACAGCAAACAGACACCAGATCCAAATATAGTCCATAAACTTGTGGTAAAACGGGGAGGTTTGGGTCTATTTCCTTTGTTTTAGCAGCGTATAATATATATATATATATATATATATATATATATATATATATATATATATATATATATATATATATATATATGGTTTATATATATATTCAACCTAAAGGTCATGAATCCTAGAATAAACTTGCCCAAGTGCTTATTACCATCCATCCATTATCTACACCCGCTTACTCCTTCTCCGGGTCTGTCGGAGTCTATCCCGACACAGAGTAGGCAAAAAGCAGGGGTCCACCTGGACGGGTCGCCAGTCCATCACAGGGCCACATAGAAAGACAGACAAACATGCACACTCACATTCACACCTACCTGCCTGTGCTTATTGCCTTTCAATCAAATATTTTCACACTGAAAAACAAATGTAGTGGATTTTATCTTGAGCCTGACTGTGAAATTAGATGGAAGATTGTTTCTTCAAGATAAAACAAGTGTTGTGTGAAAGTGCTTCCAATATGTCTTGTAATGTCCAAAGGAAACCACCAAAAGCTGCAGAACAGACCCGAACCAGAGTCACCAGAGTCCTGCACTGGGACTGAACTGGACTGTGTTTAATTGGACTTGTCATGAGATTAATCAGTAACTTGGATAAATAAACAGTCCTTTCTAGACTTTTGCATATTTCCAAAGCAGCGGCCCAACTAGGGCTAAAAGATGAAGACGAAGGCTTTAATGGGTCAAACAGGCTGGGTATGGAAGTTTAACAAAAAGACAGACTTGATCATCTGTGCTGATGGAACAGAAACTCTTCTTCGACAAGGCTCCACAATCCCTTTAAATCATTTTAAAAGGACGGTGCAGTGTCTGTTTCAGGCTTTTCATGGTTGTGACTGCAGTGGGAATACATATCTCTTCGATTTTCTCTCTAAATGTTCTTCCGGACCGGTGGGATCTTGCATCGCCTGCCTGACGGCGGCAGCCGGCAGAGCGATGAAGGAGCTGAAGGGTCTGCAGAGATCAGGACGTCCTTCTCACCCGGAGCAGCTGTGCAGATCAGACAGAGACGTTTGGGGTGATCTGGTGAGTTTCCTCATGAATAGATTTGTTTTATGTTTGCTGGTGAGAACCAGGATGAGACGTTGACGATGAGAATAGATTCAATAAGTGACCTGTAAACCAGAGTTAAAACGTCCTTGCTGACATGAAAGGTGCTTAACTTCCTCAGCTGCTGGAGGTGAGTCTCCATCCTGAGGTGTCCGTCGTCCTTCGTCTGTCCCACCAGCTGACCCTGCATACTCTGTGGTTGGAAGAGGGGTGATGGGTTTCCGTGTTTTCCAAAGACCCCATAGCACAGCTCTTTGCTCTTTGGTGGCATGAAGTTTGTTTTACAACCTCCTGCAGGATCTGACAGAGACAGGTGGGCCACCAGCTCCATGTCCTCCAGGTACTAAAAAATCCAATTCTTCGTCTGCAGGAGCTGCTGCTGGTGTAGACACAGAGAAGTATTGGAAACGAGATGCAGTGTGTCCAACCTGGGCACGGACAGGAATATGAACTTCAGGTACGACTCACTTCACAGGTTCATGAAACCAACTCGCATGTGGGGGATGATCATTTGCTCACACTGTTATCCCCTAAACCAGAAGCTGCGGACAGCAAAGCAAACTGAGTAGAATATGCTGACCCCCAGCAATGACCTGGTTAAGAAAATTCAGGTGAACGTATTTCATAAAGCGGTATATGCGACATCGTTTCAGCTCAACGGGTCCCGTCTCCACAGATGTGCCTGGCCATGTGGTCCTCTCCAGATGTTCAATGTCCCCTGCAGCGAACTCCACGAGTGTCCACAAGTGTCAATCCCCCCAAACAATTTACAGCATAAACGGTTTTACAGCCCAGCAAATGAAGGGTTGACCTTCACACAACTCATGGCTTTAAACAGAATTTTTATCAGTGCGGCTCCATTGTTTTGTTCGTTTTAGTGTTTGTGTTTGTACATTTTTTAAATTAAAAACAACGTCAGCTGAAGTGATTGGTGAAACACGAATTAACCTGCCATAATTAAATGGATTTTAGACATTTGACATCATTATTCTTGGAGAGACTCATCAAGAAGAGAAAAACACAACTTTGTCAAACAACGTGACGTGATGGAAGTGCGCCGTTGAGTTTTATCAGCATTTCATGACCATTCTTGTCAGTGTGGACATCGTGCACACCACGTATGTACGATGCACACCGAAACTGGACCTTTGCTTTTAACCATCAACTAGTTTCACTAGTGAGCAGTAGGGCTGCTAGAACCAGCGCCCGGGGAGCAACTGGGAGTTAAGGGCCTTGCTCAGGGGCCCCCAGTGATTTACCATTGTGGGCAGCCTGGGCTTGAACCTGGGTCCTCCACGCCCAAGCCCACCACCGGTGTTGCTTTTGTTTTGCCCAGTTATGTGTCCAAAGGTCTGAGCTCATCCACCACCTGACTCATGTGGCCCCTCCTACAGGTGGTCGACCAACAGGAGGCCACACTTACGCTGTTCATCTGCGCTTAGACCTACTGGGTCATGTGGGTGAAGGTTTGGCCACCAGGCACTCCTGAACTTGTCCCTCCACCAGACCTGACTCCAGGATGGGAACCTGTAACGCACACAAGGCGGGTTAGGTTCTTTGCACGAGAGCATTTACATGGCTCTTGGCCTGGCCAAACGCCACCAGGGGCAGTTGTCTGGACGGACGGTGGATGGATGAAGTTTTGCAACAAAATTGTCTTGGAAATGCAGCCTCTGTGTTCCCGAAACACGTAAAGTGGATCAGTAAATTGTCAGGGTCCTTCAGCAGTCTGTGGGAGAATAAAAGGGTGAACTGTGTCCACAATGCCGTTCCTCGATTGATATCTCACATCATGCTATTCCACCTGAGGCCTCTAAGATATTCCTTGTGAAAACAAAAGTTGTGTTCCCAGGATTATTGTGATGTTTTGAGCACATGGCAGATATTTGCCGGTGACATTGTAGTTTATATATCACGGTAATGAATGGCAGCACTGATGGTTAGAACACAAAGCAGCGCCCACGTTCTTCAGATAATGATGATGAATGCAAGGCTTTGAGCGTCCAATTAAGAAGACACCAAGAGAAGGAGAGGAAATGTGCACCATTAGTCTCGTTCATCTGATTAAGCCTCTGAAACTCGTGGCAACTGTGATCATGCAGAAAACTCATGTCTTTAAAGGAGCAACATGTAAACAGAGCAGATCGATGCGACCGCTTTATAGGCTCACGAGTCAGGCTTTAGACGGATATGTATTTAGGAGGCGGGCATTTCTCCCAGCCCGATATCCTCGTTAAAGCTTATTCACAAGTCGTAGGATTATAGCACGAGACAAAGCAGCACTGCTGTTGTTTGCTGCATCATCAAACATAGATGTTTATTTTATTTTAAAGGAAAAAGGTTGAGCTATTGTGAGATAACCAACAGCGGTTCTGAGTCACTTTTTACCCAAACTGCCATCTTTTCTGAAACCTAAACAAGTTTGCAGCTAAAAAGCCAAAATAGTTCAACAAAACTGAGAAAAACCAATTAAATCAAGTGGATCTTGAACCCCAATATCCTGAGTGGAAGTCCAGTAGCTGACATGTACATGACTGATTACAATCTTGTTGAAAATGTTAACTAATTTATTTTAAAGGTTTGCCAATACTCGATGGGTTTAGTTCAAATAAAACAAACTGCAGTTTCTCTATTAATGGCGATGATTTGAGAACCTTTGAAGAGGTTTGGATGACAGCCCTGTTAGGTGGATCCATCTGTGTTCTTGCTGTGCTTGCAGGGCCGGTCCTAGGATTTTGGTGGCCCTAAACAAGATTTAGTTTGTGGCTTCAAAAACACTCCAAGCACAAACACCAAATCTCACACTGCTCACAAATGAAAGACCCCCGGTTGGGAACCTTTTAGTCACGCTTTGATCTTCATCAGGAATTGTGGGTAATGGCTGAAACAACAAGCTGCAGATACAAGCAGCTTAAATGAGGTTCCTGTGCAGGGAGGCTGGACTCTTTCTTAGAGACAGAGAAGTTCTAATTCATCAAGGAGGGACTCAGAGCAGAGTCGCTGCTCCTCCACAACAAGAGGAGACAGTCACAGGTGGGTCAGGCGTCAGGTGAGATGTCTCCTGGATGCGTTTTGGACATGCCCAACTGGGAGAAGGCTCAGAGGAACCCAGGACAGGCTGGAGATGTCATATTTCTTGACTGGCCATGGAGAGCCTTGACTGGAGAGAAAGACAGCTGGGCCTCCCGGATGTGCGGAAGTTGGTGGGAGGATGGATGGATTTTCCATCTATTTTTAGACATGTGGACCTGCTAGCAGAGCCATGACAAAGAAGCACAACTCAGAATGATTAAAGCTGACGTGCAGCGAGGAGACGACCCACCATGCTGCACTGCTGGTTCTGGAGTCCAGATTCAGTTCCAGGCTTCGAATCCTGGGACTTCCTCTCCTGCTTGGAAGAGTACAGACGTCCTTGGTGTTGGCTGGCATCATGTCTGAATACTCGGAGAAGAAGACGAGCCTCCTGGCTGCTGCGTAACGACAGAGCGGTGAGGGAAAGTAAAGCAGCAAAACAACATTTTCCTGACAGCGCTGCCCACAAAATCAGAACCTGTCTGGGTCAGACGGAAAAACAGAAAAGCTGCTTCCACCACTAGTTTCTCCAAAACAATTAAAAGTGACCTTCAGACTGATGTGTGTCTGCAAACACTGAGCCACTTTAAAGTGACCGCATCGCCACAGCTCAGGTCGAGGCCCAGCAGAGCCCAGGAACGGAGCAGAACATGGATCCCTCTGATATAAATAAGAAACAGTAATTGACTAACACATGGGAAATGCCAGTAAATGTCAGGAGCCGTGGGCATATGGTTATTTTTTGTCAATATTTGCTCATTTGAAATCACAGTAACGTGTGCTTCATATTACTTTTAGTGCTTCAAAACCCTTGGAAAACACTTTAAATTGATTGGGAAACATTACAGAGATAAGACACTAAATCACAGCCTAAAGCACAAGGACTTAAAGGACATAAATAATAAGTGCACAACAAGGATGAAATATGAAATAAGCAAAGCTAAAGCAGCGCCTTCAAGGAAAGTCATGTCAGGAGTTAATTTAAAAGCCCACTGGACTTACCAGCAATATAAAATGTTACATAATCAAGACTTTCAGTCTATCTTTATTCATGTCATCCTGCCGTATCATCCACAAAAGTGTCTCCAGAAGGTTATCATCAGGAGGGACGACCTCCGTCTGCAGGACGAGGAGGTTTTAAACAAAGAGAGGGACAGAGGCAGTCAGTAGACACAAGGAGGAGAGAGAAAGGAGAGAGAGAGAGAGAGAGAGAGAGATAGAGAGAGAGAGAGAGAGAGAGAGAGAGAGAGAGAGAGAGAGAGAGAGAGAGAGAGAGAGAGAAGGGAGAGAGAGAGAGAGAGAGAGAGAGAGAGGAGAGAGAGAGAGAGAGAGAGAGAAGACGGAGGGAGAGATAGGAGAGAGAAAGGAAGAGAGAGAAGACACGGAGAGAGAGAGATAGAGAGAGAGAGAAAGGGGAGAGAGAGAGAGAAGAGAGGAGAGAAGAGAGAGGAGAGAGAGAGAGAGGGAGATGAGAGAGAAGGGGAGGAGAGAGAGAGAGGAGAGAGAGAGAGAGAGAGAGATAGAAAGAAGGGGGAGAGAGAGAGAGAGAGAGAGAGAGAGAGAGAGAGAGAGAGAGAAGAGAGAGAGAGAGAGAAAGACGAGAGAGAGAGAGAGAGAGAGAGAGAGATATAGAGAGAGAGAGAGAGA
>CM026206.1:1492164-1494664 GCA_014839995.1 Xenentodon cancila
ACACACACACACACACACACACACACACACACACACACACACACTCACAAACACACACACGCACACACACACTCACTCACTCACAAACACACACGCACACACACACTCACAAACACACACTCACAAACACACAAACACACTCAGTCACTCACAAACACACACGCACACACACACACACACACACACACACACACCACACACACACACACACACTCACTCACAAACACATACACACGCACACACACACACACACACACACACACACACACACACACACACACACATACACTCACTCACAAACACACACTCACACACACACACACACACACACACACACACACACACACACACACACACACACACACACACACACACACACACACACACACACACACTCAAAGGAATGTTGTTTTCAAACTCCACAACAAAAGCAAATCTGGACAAACAGACAGACCAACCAGAGGTTAAAAGCTTAAATAACTTTGCGTTATTATTTTATTTTCTAGGATCTGAAGTCGCCACGTCCCCTCAGCGGTAACACGGGTTCTCATGGCGTATATTTTGCAAGTTTAAAATGCTCCACACTTAGTTTTATCCTTAACTAAGCCTTCGAAATAAGAATGAGAGATTGCTCCTGTTCAGCATTCTTGTTTCTCTTTTCTTTTAATTTATATTTTTGTCCATACGTGGTTACTCAGATGGAGAGTTTTGGATCGAACCACCAAACATCTGGCGGCAACGGCCTAAAAACAAAAAACCTGATCAGCGGCCACCGAAGGAGGCGTTGCTCTCGTCTCAAGAACCGACTCGGAGGAAAACATAAGATTTTACAACATATAACTAAATAGAAATGAAACCAATTCAGCAACAACCACATTTATGTGCTCATGAACACGAATTTCTCGCAGCTAATGAAGGAATAAAGTTTTCTCCCGCTCTTTACCTTAGGCATGTTTTGTCACTAATAACTCATTTAAACGGACTGAAATATATTAATTTGGAAACTCTGGGTTTTAACCAGAATTGTACGTTTTCTTCAATCCACACTAACACCATTTTTTTAAATTCATGCCTTTAGGAACGCGTTTGTCTGTTATTGCATGCTGCATGTTATGACATTTTATCTTATTTTAAGAAGAAAGGTTCTTTGAGATGATCTCTGTTATAAACTGGTCCCTTAAAACTTTTACAGATTTCTTTTTTGTAAATGCTTACATATCTAAAATGTTCTTAATTTAAATAGTTTTAGCCTCTTTTTCATTTTTTTTTTCATGATCATTCTTGTCAGTATGTGTATGTACGATACACTGAAATTGGACCTCTGCTTTTAACCCATCGACTAGTTTCACTAGTGAGCAGTGGGCTGCTAGCAGGGCAGCCCCGGGGAGCAACTGGGAGTTAAGGGCCTCGCTTGAACCTGGGTCCTCCACGCCCACGCCCACCACTGTAACTGTAGTTAAAGGGTTTTTGTTTTTTCTACTCTGCTGATGTCAACTTCTCCTGCCGGCTCCGGCGTAATCCTGCTCCGAGGAACGCTGCGCTCCCAGCCTGACAACCTCATCTAGTACTCACATGTCTCTGGGGGTTTGTCTTCAGAGGAATTATCTGTTGTGATTTTCCAGGGGATGAACCGGACATGTGATGTGGAAACTAACTGAAACCGGGAGCGGCTTTAAAAGGGTTCGAGCAGCTGGCTGATTCCGATGACGGGATGAGACGAAGACCTGCCGCGGTGACCCCGAATGGAAAAGCCAAAGGAAGAAAAAGACACTTGCTTCATCTCGGAAATTCAGTTTAACCTTTAACAGTTTTTAGTATTTCAGAATCGTGCACGTTAGCTGATCTAGAATTCAAATATGCAGCCAGACGGTTTTGTCTTTTCACACATGAACCGTGACCTTAAACAGTTTCAAAAGTTGAAATAATGTCACTCACAGCTGTCAGACCTGCAGAGCCAAATATCGCTAAAACCCTTTTTACGCTTTCATGAGATGGTTTCACAGACATGTTGATGATCCACGTTAGTGCCAAAGTGAAATGCAAACATTTTTTTTGCATTTGCACGTTTCTGCCGGCGCTGGATGTGACGTAGTCAGTCAATCTAAAGTCATCAAACTCCGGTCTCCAGCTGTTTTTGGCCTCTTTAATACGATGTAGTTGTCATTTTTACGTAGCACTACTTAATCCTCATTGCTGCATCACAGTTAGTCTGTAAAGAGTCACATGTTTGCTGCACGTTACATGTACTTGTGATTGCATGATTCGATCCATAAGAATGCATCCAGAATTTTCCGGTGTGGTTTATGTTTTAAACTCACAGAGGTTGTTTAAAAATGGTGTTTGCGTATATTTGGTTGGTTACAATCACCACTGCGCCGTCACGTAGCGGTCCCCGGGGCTTTCCTGCAGCTGGTCCTCGAAAAGCAAAGAACTGGTGCTAAGTCTGGTACTGGCAGCGAACTGGCCCGGGAACCGCTTGATGGAAAAGCCAAAAACACGG
>CM026206.1:1499664-1529977 GCA_014839995.1 Xenentodon cancila
TTAATGAAGCATTTTTTAATTCAATGAATCATCAGCCCTTGATGAGCTGATCATCAGCAGGTGAAAGACCTGCAGACATTTTGACATTCAATTCTGCACCTTCCACATCTTCTCTATGTCCTCCTTCCACCCTGGTACTTCTCCCGATTCTTGTGTTCCTTCTTCTTGTATTGCTGTCCCTTGGGATTGCCACATTAATCCCAGCGGCTCTTCTGCAGATGTCAACCTCCTTAAATCATCTCTTTGACAACTACTTGAAGTCCAGAACTTAACCTGACAATGTTATGAAGAAGGCTGATGCTAAATTCCTCCAAAACCATGTGAGAGACCACTGACGTCGTTCAGGAACCGACCAGTTCATGTCCTTGCTGCTAAAGGAGCATTTGAAAGCTGTTGAATCATTGGGGTACTTAGGTTTTCCCACATTGTTGTTTGCTTTCTTTTTTACAGCATTTAAGTAAATGAATAATGGCTTGGCGGAAAAAGTGAAGCGTTGTTGTTTATTGAACCATGTAATTCTAAGAGCCAGTCTTTATATTTGGTTATTACGAAGACTGGATGAGAGTAGATGTGTTATTTAGTTTTTATACAGTCACATACGTAGTGAGGTTTGACCTCTGATTTCCTGCTCAAGGCTCTTCCAGAAGCTTTGAGCCCTGACATTAAATGACCTGCAACTGTCTCCGGCCTGAGGTGAACCTTTCCTCTGCCTTCAAAACAAGACTTCCAATCCTTAAAATCAATTCTAAAGGTCAGAGATAACAGCCGCAGAGTGGTCAAAAATGAGAGAATGTGCTATAATTTGTTGCTGCATCCTGTGAATGCCCTTCAGAAACATGTTTTTGTGGTTCCTGGGGTAGTCGCTTTTTCTTTTTTTACACGGAAATGATGACTGTCAGTAACAAAAACCTGTGAAAGGATGGATGGATGGATGGATGGATGGATGGACGGATGGATGGATAAATGGACAGATGAATGGACAGATGGATGGATAAATGGATGGATGGATGGACAGATGGACGGATAGAAGGGCAGATGGATGGATAAATGGACAGATGAATGGATGGATAAATGGACAGATGAATGGACAGATGGATGGATAAATGGATGGATGAATAAATGGATGGATAGATGGACAGATGGACAGATGGACTTATGGACAGACGGACTTATGGACAGACGGACGGACCGCAGAAATCAAGTTATTGTTGTTTTTCTAATAAGAGCTGCAGACGAAAGTTACAACCGCCTTCAAAGCACCAGAGAACCGGATCAAACGAGGGTCACTGGGGACGGGACACATCACAGAGACCAAAGAGTCCGCTGGTGTAGACGCTCAGGCGTCTTCAGTCAAGGCACCCGGATGACAAAGTCGTCTACATGGATGGAGAAACATCTTCAAGAAGCAAAGAAAAAAAGGAAATCCAGTTGTCCTGAGTCAGGCCTTTGAGAAATGAAATATAGTCCAATTATTCAGTCCAGTTATAACCCAGCTCATTCATCATCTGTACCTGCTTCCTCCTGTCCAGGCTCATGGAGGTCATGGAGGTCTGCTGGAACCTGCCTCAGTTCTCCACAGGTGAGTTGTAGGGTAACATCCCGAACAGGAAGCCAGTCCATCGCAGGACTACGTTTCAGTTCAATACAACCCAGTTCAGTATAACAGCATTTATAAACATGTGTAGTTAGGGGGTTTTGGTCTGGGTGCAGCTCCAGGACCTGGACATCTCCCTGGACGTCGCCGAGTCGATCATGAACTCCTCTGTGTACCAATGTCAGGTTTAAACGACCTAAACATTTATTAAACACACAATAAGGAAGAAAGACAAAGTCAGTAAGTTTTCATTCATCAGCTCGAAGGACGGACAGAGAACTCAGCCACATTTCTGCCGCTCTCGTCTCTGTCCGCACCCGTTGAACTGCATCTCGAAGTCCATCTGACGGCTAAAACTGGCTTAAACGGAGTCTTTCCACACGATAAAGATCCCAGAGACGCCACTTCAACTACAACAGAATTCCTGAGAAAGAAAAAATGATGCAAGAGCCCAGTTAATGTCCGGACCTCAGCGTGATTGAAGAGGAACGTTGATGTGGACCTGTGAAGCAGAAGGGGCCACAGTTCATCCACAACGATGGAGGAGACCATCAACGGGAGACAGATGAAACACGAGCAGAGCAAGCTGTGTGTAAACTGCTGGCAGAGGACAATTTACGTGTCGTGCATTCCTAAAAAAGTTCTGATCGTTTCCTATGTTCAAACAAAATCTCCTCCTGGCTCCGACCCCGGTTCTGCAGAACTTCTGCAAGAGAGACGTGCACAGAAATGTTTCTCATCATTATCAGATTCAACAACGTTAATGCCTTTTATGGTCGGTTACTTTCGCAGTATGCTGAGACCTTTAAAACATATGTTTTAAACATGAGAATAAATTAGAAATAAAGATCATTTATCTTAATCAATGGCAGTTTCACACATTTAAACTCAGATTGTATTCCTACAATGTCGCTGGATTGCTTTAATCAGCTTGATATGCTGTCTGGGTCCAGGAGCTCTCGCCAGCCGGAACAGGAACTGTGTTCTTGTCATCCCTTGTCGGTGTTGCTGTAAGAAAATTAGTGTGTGACGTGTTCGTCAGTGAGTTGTAGAAGTAAGTTGGCTGAATCTAGATTAAAGCATTAAAGGGCCCAAATGTCACAGTGTCATCTGACATCTGTCGATTATCTGTTTCACCTGTATCTGTGGAAGTTTAGATGTGCATAACGGCGGCTGGTTGGAGGACGGCTGCAGGCGGCTGCAGGCGGCTGCAGGCAGCCGGCTGGAGGACGGCTGCAGGTGGCTGCAGGCAGCTGGCTGGAGGCCGGTGACAGGCGGCTGGCTGGAGGCCGGCTGCAGGTGGCTGCAGGCGGCTGGCTGGAGGCTGGCTGGAGGCCGGCTGCAGGCGGCTGGCTGGAGGCCGGCTGCAGGCGGCTGGCTGGAGGACGGCTGCAGGCGGCTGGCTGGAGGACGGCTGCAGGCGGCTGGCTGGAGGACGGCTGCAGTAGGCTGCAGGCGGCTGGCTGGAGGCCGGCTGCAGGCGGCTGGCTGGAGGACGGCTGCAGGCGGCTGGCTGGAGGACGGCTGCAGGTGGCTGCAGGCAGCCGGCTGGAGGACGGCTGCAGGTGGCTGCAGGCAGCTGGCTGGAGGCCGGTGACAGGCGGCTGGCTGGAGGCCGGCGGCAGGCGGCTGGCTGGAGGCCGGCTGCAGGCGGCTGGCTGGAGGACGGCTGCAGGCGGCTGGCTGGAGGACGGCTGGCTGGAGGACGGCTGCAGGCGGCTGGCTGGAGGACGGCTGCAGGCGGCTGGCTGGAAGACGGCTGCAGGCGGTTACAGGCAGCTGGCTGGAGGACGGCTGCAGGCGGTTACAGGCAGCTGGCTGGAGGAGGGCTGCAGGCGGCTACAGGCAGCTGGCTGGAGGCGGCTGCAGGCGGCTGCAGGCGGCTGCAGGCGGCTGGCTGGAGGCGGCGGCAGGCGGCTGGCTGGAGGACGGCTGCAGGCGGCTGGCTGGAGGACGGCTGCAGGCGGCTACAGGCAGCTGGCTGGAGGACGGCTGCAGGCGGCTACAGGCAGCTGGCTGGAGGACGGCTGCAGGCGGCTACAGGCAGCTGGCTGGAGGTGGCTGCAGGCGGCTGCAGGCGGCTGCAGGCGGCTGCAGGCGGCTGGCTGGAGGCCGGCGGCTACAGGCAGCTGGCTGGAGGCTGGCTGGAGGCCGGCTGCAGGCGGCTGGCTGGAGGACGGCTGCAGGCGGCTGGCTGGAGGACGGCTGCAGGCGGCTACAGGCAGCTGGCTGGAGTCCGGCGGCTACAGGCAGCTGGCTGGAGGCGGCTGCAGGCGGCTGCAGGCGGCTGGCTGGAGGCTGGCTGCAGGCGGCTACAGGCAGCTGGCTGGAGGCCGGCGGCTGGCGGCTGGCTGGAGGCAGGCGGCTGGCTGGAGGACGGCTGCAGGCGGCTGGCTGGAGGACGGCTGCAGGCAGCTACAGGCAGCTGGCTGGAGGACGGCTGCAGGCGGCTACAGGCAGCTGGCTGGAGGACGGCTGCAGGCGGCTACAGGCAGCTGGCTGGAGGTGGCTGCAGGCGGCTGGCTGGAGGCCGGCGGCAGGCGGCTGGCTGGAGGCAGGTGGCTGGCTGGAGGACGGCTGGAGGCAGGTGGCTGGCTGGAGGTGGCTGCAGGCGGCTGCAGGCGGCTGCAGGCGGCTGCAGGCGGCTGGCAGGAGGCCGGCGGCTACAGGCAGCTGGCTGGAGGCTGGCTGGAGGCCGGCTGCAGGCGGCTGGCTGGAGGACGGCTGCAGGCGGCTGGCTGGAGGACGGCTGCAGGCGGCTACAGGCAGCTGGCTGGAGTCCGGCGGCTACAGGCGGCTGCAGGCGGCTGGCTGGAGGGCGACGCTGCCCTGCGATAATTGACCTCATTAAATCAGTGATTCAGCTTTCCTAACACACGATCCGGAGTTATTAGTTCGTATCTGGGGGTATTAAAACATCTCCCATGCTACTTATCATGTGTCTTTAGACTCTCTGTGCACCAGTGAAATGTAAAATAACTTTAAGACCATAAATCCTGCTGCCATCGGCTTTCTATAAAGGAGGATTGCGACACAGACCTGATATGACTGAACTGTGTTGTGTCATGGCGACGCTGTGACGGCGTGACGCTGTGACGGCGTGCGGTGAGTTTTCACCACACAGACTTCATCATGCAGCCCCCTGCGGGTACAAACTCTAGATGTTGTAGGAGTTTACAGACCACCCAGCTGAAACAGACTGTGCAAATATTTTGCATTTTTCATATGAAATTGTCCTCCCTGAGGTGTGTTTAGGCTGCATGATGGTTACCTGATAAGATTTAAAATAGAAAATGAGAGATAAACTGTCGTCCAAGCATATCTGTGTGTATCGTGGAGCTGACTGGACTGTTTATCGGAGAGGATTTACTGTAAAAGGCAAACTGAGAGTCGTAACCTGCACACGGAGGCTGTAGAGGGAATATCTGTCTTTCAAACTAGATCATTTCTGCTGCACAAAATGATTGTTGATGTTGTATCCTTTCTGTTTATTCTGCTAACTTTATTAAAAAAAATCATCAGTGTTTGGATATTTGCTTCGTATTTAGAGAATTCTGCGACCCCAGAGAGGCCCTTTTGGGCCAAGCCCTGCCGGACCGCATGGGTAAAAACCCGGCTACCAGGCCCTCGCCAAAAAGCCCCTCCCCTTGACCTAGGTCCTGGGTGGGGCTCCTGGTATCCCTAGTCTAAGGCCCAAATACATCTCTGATGTCCTGGTCCATTATGAGCTAAACAGAACCCTCAGGTCGTCAGGGCCACGCCTACTGTGTCTCAGCTGACTGTCTGACTTTCTGAATATTGTCAGTAAAGAAAGAGTCAAAGTCATTGCAGACATGGTTGGGTAGGAGTTCAGAGTCCACTGACTGGGGGGTTGTTAGTCTGTCAGCAGTGTTGGTGTTTTTGGCAGTGATATCAGAAACGTATGATTACCTTGCATCCCTCAGCTCTGTATTATATCTGCTCAGATCCTGTTTATACAGTAAATGTCATAATGAACCTGTAATTTAGTTTTTCCGCCACCTTTGTTCAGCTTTTTTGACGCTCTCCTTGGTGGAGTGGTAGTGAAGAGAGAGTTGAGCCAAAACCTCTGTTAACTGATCTTTGTTTTCACTCCCAACATACAAGCACCTGTTATGAGTTTCCTCAGTGGGAATGTCCTTCAGGTCCTCCAGTTTCCTCCCACAGTCCAGAAACGTGTGTCAGGTTAAGAGTGTGGTTGCTGGTCTATATGTTTCTCTGTAATGGATGGGTGACCTGTCCAGGTGAACAGGCTGGGACAGTTTTTAGCATACATATACGTTTATCCCAGCAGAAAGGAGAAGACGTGGTGGTAAGGGACAGAAAGCCCTCTGAGCTCTGGGTCATTGGACCATAGCTTCGTGCCTGAGTGCAGGGGTGAAATGAGCAAACCCGTAACTTCTTGGTTCCAGCTGAATAGTAGATCTGCAAGATCCACTCCTGGTGGGATTCAAGGGATTTGATGTAAACTGGTTCTCATGTGAACAGCCATTTAAAGTGATTTTGTGCCTCAAGGTGGTAATGTTTCATCACAGAAATTGAGCTAAATCTAACAATAATTTACTAATTTAGCAACCCATCAGCTGACAACAAACTCATTTTCTACCAGCTACGAACACAAAAATGAAGTCCACCGCTGCTCCCGGTCTACAGCTTAGACACAAAGGGGATGTGTAAAATTACACTTAAGCTATTTTAAGGCAAAAGGGATTATTTTCCTGAGAAAAAGGTTTCCTATGTAATTTTAATGAACAGAGATGAGTTTTCAGGGGGATATTCAGCGTCTAATGAAAGACTTGAAATGAAGCCGTGTAACGATGAAACAAGCTGCAGTGTTCACCGTCCCATTTAAACCTGGACTCTAATTGGAAGCTGCATATGTCTGAGTAGTTTTCTCTGGAGTCATTTGAGAGATTACAAGCCATCACATTTCAGAAATAATTATGATGTGCAAATTGCTGTTGAATTTGCAGTCTAACAGGACTCCTGCACGCTCAAGATGCACCGAGGGCCTTTGACTGGTGAAATATGCTGAAATGAGTTTGTGTTCCACATCCCAAAGTGCATGCTTACCAGCGCAGAACGGGATTTAGATATGTTATCTGGGTAAAGGAAAAACATGCAGCTTTTAAGATCTCAAGGTTTGGCTCATCCGCCCACAGACCAGCACCACCTCAGGGTCTCTTTGTTGGAAAATATCAACAAAGAAACTTTTCTCCTGCTAAGGTTGAATATGTTAAGCTCCCTGCTGCAGGGATGCTACGGAAAGTTTGTAGAAAAACCTGCCAGCTCTTCCCGCTGCACGGTGTGAGGATGATCACAACAGCGTGCAAGCACTCGTGCTAAGATGTTTTTATTTAAATAATGTTTCCGGAG
The DNA here is from genome assembly GCA_014839995.1 of Xenentodon cancila. Taxonomy (NCBI): domain Eukaryota; kingdom Metazoa; phylum Chordata; class Actinopteri; order Beloniformes; family Belonidae; genus Xenentodon; species Xenentodon cancila. The sequence goes on from CM026206.1 coordinate 1,506,653, forward strand.
AGAATGGGCATTTGCTTTGGTTTTACATACACAGAAATGTGGGTGAGACAAGGAAGAAGACAGAAAAGGAGCTTTGACGTTAGACGTCAGGGCCTAAAGACGAAGTCATCAAACACCCACACTACTGCTTTGGTGGTGGTGGTGGGCATTAAAGCTCCGGCGCTCAACTCAGGAGAGGAACCTCTAAGATCCTCTGAGTCTTTACAGCGGGAGGACAATCAGGCCGGACTGCACGAGTCTTCAGTTTGGACCCTGAACTAATAAAAGATTGCGCTGCTACCTGAGTGAGAAGCAGAATCCTGACGCCGGCCGTGCCTGAGATGTTTGAAGCTGCTTGATTTGTTACCAGTAAGCTTTATGCACAGCACATCAGTCTCCAGAGTGTCTACTCAGCAACATTTAGGAACTGAACATACTAAGTTTAAACATGAGGGGTTTTTACCTCATGTTCTGCTGCAGGGACGTACAGTTGTGGAAATACAAGACACATTATTAATGTCCAAATGTACATCCCTGGAGCAGCTGTCTTCAAGAAGCTGCGTGTTTACCAGGTTTTGTTCTCGTCCCTGCAGGCGGAGGCCATCCACCCAGACTGTGCTCTGGTGGCGCAGCACATGAAGGCGGAGGAAGAGTGCAACCAGATCCTCCAGCTGGAGAACAACCGCTCTGCCACGACGGGTCAGTGTGCGTCTCAGTCACGTTGTGGGAACAGAGATTTGCTCAAGTGCTTTTGTGTCTGGAATCACTCTCATTTGGAAAAGACGGCGTTGGGTCCTTGCAGGGTTTAAACCTGGATATCCCGTCCCGCAGGACTTCATCTGAGATGTTTGTGTGTGTTAAAATAAAAACTTCAGCACTTCCACATGTCTGATTAAATTATAGAGGAGGCTCAAAATGCTTGGAACAGTTACAGAATAATCTTAAAATATAAATGTAATTAAACGTATCTTGCCTTCATTCGATGGGGAAACAGCAGACAGGAAACATGGTGGAAGTGTTTTTCAAGCTCCTCCCAATAAAAGTAAAAAGTCAGTAAAATAATTAAATACGAATGATTAGATCTTTATCCACAGTTCAAAAATAAAAAAACACACCCCTAGTTGTAAACACATTTGTTTTTTCAAACAATTTTACCTGAGGTATAAATAAAAAAGGCAGGCTGTGTAAAAGCTCATTTCTGTTGTGAAGTTGGACATGTTAAAGCAGAACCGGCAGAACCGGTTCTAAACGTCGTGAAGACGCCTCTGAACCATTTCTGTTATCGACCGTGGAAACATACACCACAAATCAGCGAGTCAGATGACATAACGTCAGTCGGTGGTACATCCAGTGATGTAACAGACACGTCTGTGTGTCTGCGCTGGTGGTTGAAGTGGAGGTGCTGCGTTACCGCCCTGTTGGCAGACTTCTAGTTTAAAAACCTGTGTAGATGTGATTGTTTCCTCATTGAAACTGTCTCAAATCAATAAGTGAATCGATAAAGAATCGGATTCAAGAGTAGCTTGGTAATCTTCTCACTTCCTACTCCTGTAAGGGAAGTGCAGTGTTTGAGCAGCGCCTGAGAAGCATTGCTGCATTATGGGTAGCTTTGGAGAGCTTTGGGGTTCTAATTCACTGGTCTGTGGATGTTAAATGAGGATAAGGTGGAGAGCACTGTAACATCTAAGCCTTTTTGAGTCACGAAGGGATTATTTTCAGGATAAAAACATCTACACTCGCAGTGCTGATGACTGTAAGGATGGTAATCAAAGCAGGAGGGGAGGTGTGTTTCGAAGGCATCCAAACTGCGACCTTCAGTGTCTGAAACGGAAGATGAAGTCGTCGAGTAAAGAAAGTCTCTACGAACTTTATTTCTCCTAAAACAAAACAGTCCTGCAAGTCATTTCATTTGTTTTGTTTTTTATGACATTTAAAAAAAAACAGATATGGAAATATTTATGTTCTTAAAAAACATGAAAAGGTTAAATCCAGAATTATAAATCAATATTTGGCAATTTTACAAAATTCTAATGAGACATTATTTAAATCTTCACTGTTATATAGTTATTGTGGAAAAACATCCATCCATCCATCCATCCATCCATCCATCCATCCATCCATCCATCCATCCATCCATCCATCCATCCATCCATCCATCCATCCACCCATCCATCCATCCATCCATCCATCCATCCATCCATCCATCCATCCATCCATCCATCCACCCATCCATCCATCCATCCATCCATCCATCCATCCATCCATCCATGTGTAGATTGAATGTGCAGACTGCTCGAACTAGCCTGGAGTCGTTATCTGCCTCTCAGACAGAAGGACATCCGACTGAATTAGAAGAGACTCTACCTTCATTTACCCTTTAATGCCTCTGAAAAACAAAACAAAACACTTGAATAGCTTGTCCTTCTGGGGGAATACCTCATTTTCCAACTGAGATGATGTGTGAGAGCATGTTGATTACGTTTGAAATATGAATCCTCTTTGTTGTGAAGTGATTTGAGTAATGGATCATTCCACACCTGACCGGCTCTTCTCCCCGCCTTTCACACAATAAGACGATTGTCTGCTCGTTACTGTCTGTCCAGGCTCAGAATTAATTCCATCATGTACCACCTTTGCCTGTGCTTGTCCAAACAAAATAAAAAAGACAAAAGAAAAACCAAAAGAAATGTTGTCTGTGAGGCACGAGGCAGGACAGCTGTTTTGTGTCCAAACAGAAAGTGGCAGAAATAAAATGAGACACTGTTTGATTTTCTCAGTCAGCTCGACTGTAATGAGGAACAGTCTCAGCTGCTGTGTTTAGACACAAGTCCGTGGTAAGCCCATTCATGCCTATGGAGATCCCCGTAACTCCGTAAAGTGTGTAAACTTGCGATCAGGCATCGTTCTGATTAAGTTTGTCCATCCTTCGTTGTTAAATGAGGAATGCTGGAACTCCTGTTGAGCTCCAGGGCCTTCAACAACCCAAGCTGACATGGCTTCTGGGTCCACAAGGCTCTGTCTATAGCCTGGGATGGTAAATTGTGTATTATTCTGACTGAATTTGTGCATCCATCCTGCCAGTACTGCTGGAGCTGAAACGAGGGTTGATTAGGGGAGCACCGATGGAGCTCCGATGCAGCTCCGATGGAGCACCGGCGGGTCCTCGGGGCTGTTTGTTTCAGCTGTTATTCAGGACGAAGGCTGTAATTGAAGCAAAGGTTAATATAAGCATAAGTGAATTTAAATGGTCATGGTTCTTAGAAAGGTCTCCAAGACTCCGACTCCGGCCCTTTTTAAAAAAGTGATTTTTCATAAGTGTATAAGTCAGGCTACATACAACTGTTATATATTTAATAACTGCTGCTGACTGAAGCTGCTGATTTTCATCACACAATCCTCTGAACAATTCTGTGTCTCATCTGTGGAGCGTTTTTTCTCTTTTTTTCTGTATTTTTTTGCACATTAAGAAAAGAAAACAAACATAAAACTAATGCACATCAAAAATAATTTCATGATAAAAGAAAAATGAAGCTGATAATGATAAATAATCCCTCTGTGTAAAAGAAACAGACTCATCCTTGGTGACCTGTTCACATGCACAGAGACGCCCGTCTGAACCACCTTTAATGAGCTTTGGAGGCATGAATATTCATGTGTGTTTCAGCTGTCCTCAGGAGAAGCTTTAAGGTCAGGAGGGTCGGAGAGCAGGGACGGGGAATGAATGCAAACTCAGAAATGATTTCTGGAGACGTTTTCCTGCAGCCTGCGCTGGTCTGAAGGAGCTCACCTGACGGGAAGGACGTCAGCGCCAGAGTAGAGGCCTTTGTCAGTCCAAGACTAACTCATTTCTTTTCGCAGCTGCATAAATTAATGACAGTTCAGTACTAATCCACAGTTTTTATGTATATTACATTTAAAGAGGGTCAGTTTTTTCACTGCAGCTGAAACTGTGTTCATTTTTCACAGCTTTATTCCTCTCTTGTATTTTCTCATCTGGGTAAATAAGTTTACTTTTCTGTCTGCGACACATTAACATGAAAGTCTCTAACGTCTCCTGAACCACTGAGTCTCTTCAGCTTAGATGTTGACATATTTGGCAACTTATTGTTTTGGCTATAACTCAAAATCAGAAATAGTTGGGCTGATACAGAAAATCAAAATGACAGAATCAACCCAAGATATTTTCAAATACATTACACTATGAACCCTGCGTAACAGCGTAAAGACGACGGCAATGACGATGATAGGCAGAAGGTTTTTAATTTGTCAATAAATGTGCAAGAAAAGTCATGAAACATGATCTACTTGGAGGAAGATCAGAAGATATTTAAATATTTCTCCTTCAAGATTATCATTGAAAATATTCAAAGAATGTGGAGCGGTTTCAGTCTGTTGAGGACAAAAGCAGAAACCTAAACTGGACACCTGCGGCACGCCGACCCTTCACACAACACTGCATCAAGAACCGGTACGCAGAACACGTTCTACATGCTGCCATCACAGATTTACGCATTTAGAGTACAAAAATGTTGGCTTGATGGGGTGGGTTCTTGGTAAGATTTTTTAAATGAAGTCCTCTTGATAGTGATGGGGGTCAGAGGTTAAAATAAAGGGGAGAAGAGGATCAACAAAAGAACATTTCAAAAAAAGATCAGTGACCGATACGCACCGAGCAAGTGACTGTGGGAAAAGCTGTTTTACAATCACTGTGATATGGTGTTATATTCAGAACCGCCACTGAAAACTTTATTGTGTAAGAAAAGAAGCCGACCTTTTTGGAAAATGTGTTCCAGGCCTGAAAAACAAAATCTGGTGACATTTTTTAAAAATCAGAACGTTACAGGGTCAAAGAGAAAACCAAATCACCATATTAGGGTTCATAGTAGCAGCAAAGAAATAAAAGTTCTCCTATTTCCAGTTTCTGGTGTCCAGAGAATAAATTCCTGCTGCAAACATCAGGTCCTACACGTGCACATGCACAGACTGGTTGTGATTAGTGAAGAACTGCTCTGGTTTTTATTTCTGGCAAATAAAAAACCCATGTGGACGAACAAATGAATCTGTTCACCAAGTAAGAATCAATGACTTTTTTCTTGTCTGGATAACTTTGGAGGAATGGGTTTTATTGGTAATCCCTGTTGTGTTGTTCATGTTACTCAATACTTCTAATGTGGTGATGTGGCTGTCAAGGCTAAAATGGTACAGCTATGTGGCACCATAACTAGATTTAAACCTCCTTCAACAGCAGTCCACCGAGATGACAGTTGTGTACGTTGGGTTAATTCACACACAGTGACAGTGAGAACGTGAAGAAACATTAAAGTGAGCAAACCTTTTTTTTCTAGACGGGGTGTTAAAATGCGCTCACAGTGACCAGAAGCCAGAAGCCAGATGTGACCTGGGTACGCATGCCATTTCCTATTTCCACACGGCTGTCAGACCTCACAGATCATCAATTCAATTCAATTCAATTCAATTCAATTCAATTCAATTCAATTCAATTCAATTCAATTCAATTCAATTCAATTCAATTCAATTCAATTCAATTCAATTCAATTCAATTCAATTCAATTCAATTCAATTCAATTCAATTCAATTCAATTTTATTTATATAGCGTCTATTACAACACTAGTTGTCTCTAGGATCTTTCCAGAGACCCAGAACATGACCCCCGAGCAATTATTACATAAACAACGGCAGGTAAAAACTCCCCTAGAGGAAGAAAAACCTGAAGCCAAACAGTGGCAAGGAAAAACTCCCCTTTAAGAGGGAAGAAACCTTGAGCAGGACCTGGATCATGAGGGGGGACCCTCCTGCTGAAGGCCAGCTGGGTAGAGCGGGAAGTAGAGAAAGAAGCAGGAAGTAAAGAAAGAAAGAATCATCACACACCGCTCACTTCCTATTCTGTGGTCATCTACAGACGTCATTTTCATGAATAATTACACAGAGGTGGAAAGTTGCAAACTCAAATTGAATGCAGGAATAGCTTGTAGTGTTGTGGTATTTGTGCTCCGCTGCAAGGGAACATGTGGTCCAGTGGTTCAGGGATCAGTCGTAGGGGAAACTTGTGCAGCACAGCTCCACCAGGTCTCTAATTAGTGGCTCCTTCAGTGTATGTAGGGTTGGGACTTGAGGTCTATTTCGTCCAGCAAGTATTGAGCAAACCGAAAGTGGTAAAATTGAAATGTTCAACCTGAAATGAGGAGGAGTCACGGTTTCTCACTGCAGATTTTGAGGTAACTTAAATTTAAGAAGTGGGTTAACGCAAGCTCGCTACGGAAACTGAGGAAAATTATACTCAAGTCTGTTACCTTGGTAACATACTCTAAACATGAGTTCTTCCCTGCAAAAAGCTGAAACACGTTTAATTTCACCAGGCGTTGGATCTCATAACCTGTCTGTGATATCTGTGAACTATGACGTCCTTTTCTTGATAAAGAGGCTGGACTGGTTAGAAAGGAGCAGTTTTTTTTTTGTAGTCGAGTTACTTTTCCACAGAAGTATGGGCTCAGAACATGTTATAGCAGAGTTCTTCAAGCCTGGACCTCAGGACCCACTGCCCTGCGTGTTTTAGATGTTGCCCAACTCCAACAGCCTCCTGATTCAAATGACTCCATCGCCAGCAGCTTGTCATCAACGTCTACACCTTGCAGGGTGTGAAGGGTTCACTAATTTGATTCAGGTGTGTTAGAGCAGAGAAACGTTTTGCACTTGCAGGACAGTGGTTCCCGAGTCCCCGGGCTGAAGAACCCTGTACTATACAATTGCAGCAAAGGATCTAATTCAAAACAACAACAAAAATACATATTCAGTTACTTCATTGGAGTATAGTTTAATTATAAGTTGACTGAGCCAGGCTGTATTTAATTGGACTTTGCGGAACGTGTTTCTTTTCTTTTGAAGTGTGTTGAGAGGATTTTTTGGTTGTGAATTGGTCCTTTACACGTAAACTGAATTGTGCTGGTAGAGAATCTGTAGAGGCAGGAGATCCACCGCGTCACTGCTCTCAAAGCATATTCATATTAGTAGCAGAGGTGGTTGTTTCTTGTATTTAATCTGTCCTGTATGATGGTAAGTTTAATATCTGGGTTGGGCTACACAGGAAGTTGCCATATTTGCTCGGCTGCAGGGGGGGACCTCGGACGTGGATGTCCTCGGCTGTTTGTTCTGCTCATTGTCAAGATCATATGCAGTGAAGGTTTGCACAGTTTGGGTTTGAGAAGCACATGGGAGACTGGATGGGAGTTCTGAAAAATGGATTCTTCTTCTTCCTGAAGAGAAACTGTTTCCATAAGCTATCAGTTAGTCTACACAGCTGAGATGTGCTGCAGATTTCTGCTGAAGCACTTTTCCTGTAAGAGATCTCCCCTCTGTTCTCCTGCCCACAGCTGCTTTTTTTATTGAACATTAAAGGTAATAAAGGCTGCTATTGTATTATACATCTTATGGAGCCTTTACTCCTGTGATATTTGTTGCAATATTGAAAAAGCAGTGATGTTCTGGTGCTGTACTGAACCCTGAATAGAAGACAGACGAGGTAACGCTGGTGTCAGAGGAAGAATAAGCTGGAGACTGAGGCCGGAGAAGAAGAAATAAAGGCCATATGTTTGGACTGACATTTGTTCAGTCTAATTCTCCTTCCTTCATCGCACCTGTCTGCGAGTGACAAAGCTTTCTTCATAACCTGTTCATGATATTCATTAGTGGCTCCACAAATGCCAGAGGGGTGAATCCTCGGGTGTCACAGTGGAGCAGGTGAGCGTTGCAGCCAGGCTTGACCTTTCGCAGCTCTCGGCAAGAACACCAATCCAATAAACCCCTTTGGAGTAAACACAAAATCATGTACACTTCTAAATTTCCCCTCCTATTTCTGCGGCAACTCTGCGAGTTTCAGCGCCTCCTTAAAAATCACGTTTGACTTATTGGAATATACATTTTCCAATTGGTATTGTACTTATAAAAAGGGATTTATTTAAAACGAGATCAACCATAAAACCGTTCATAGTAAGTAATGATCATAAACTGTGGACTTTGAGTTGAGTTTAGGGCACAACACCCTCTTTCACTGAATTCACATTATAAATACAAAGATATTTTGCTGAATGCTGCCAGTTTTGGTTTTCTACTTCCAGTTACTTTAATACTGGAAATAAAAAATTTAAATACTCTATCTTGAGTGGAAGGAACTCTTGGTCCTCCTGTCTCGAGGTGGACTTCATAAGAGCTTCGTCACAGCATGATGCACACTTTCAACATCCTTGAAATGTTCTCAGTGGTCTGAACTCCATATCTTCTAGTAATGATGGGCTGCTGAGTACCAGCACTGCCTTAACAAGATGCAACTGATGGTCTCATTAAAGTTTCTTTAAAGCGTGAAGCAGAAGCGCATACGTGTGCTTCCTGTCAAAATACAGACAGCATATGAATAATAAATGTATCTTTCATGTACTATTTACTGAAGAAACCCTTCTGCAACATGTCCTATGAATACAAGCCCCAAATGGAGCGTATCAGCAGAAACATACCTCAGTACAGCCTAGTCTGGAGGATGATGTGACCTCATGTGTCAAACTCATAAGGAGTGGTTGAAACAGTCTAAAGCAACAAATTTACATGAGACTGGCTGAAAAACAAAAAAACAATCATTGTTTTAGAGTGGTTTAGTCAGAGTCTACACCTCTACCTGATTGACAGGTGGTGCTGGAACCTTCTGGAGTTATTCTTAAGTGAAAGTCCCAAAACCTTAATGAATTGAGGCAACATTATAAAGAATATTGGACTAAGATTCCCCACAGCCTTGTTAGACACTGATCATACAAGAGATCACACAGGAAACAACAACGTATCGCTGCTAAAACATAAATCCAGAAGCTGTTGAATAGGGGGGATACTTAGGATTGCCCTTATGAGTTTCCTTTTTGACTTAATTTTTCTTAAATCAGTATTGGCATGTTGGAAATTATTATACATTGTTTATCTGAAGTTGTATTTGCAACATGACTTTTTATGTGGGATGGCTGTGGAGTAGCCCATGGAGTCGCCAGATTGATCCCCAACCCCTGTTTCAAATGAATCTGGATCAACTGAATCTGTTTTCACTGAATCTGGATCCACTGAACCTGTTTTCACTGAATCTGGATCCACTGAACCTGTTTTCACTGAATCTGGATCAACTGAATCTGTTTTCACTGAATCTGGATCCACTGAACCTGTTTTCACTGAACCCGGATCCACTGTTATTAACAATATTTACACTTTTCTTTTTTTAAACATAACCTGTTCTCTAAGAATCTCTAAGAAAATTCTTATTTTAAGTTTGGTTTTGCTTTGCAGTTGCATCCATACATAAACACCTTGATGCTCATTACATAAACGCCTGTCTCACAGACCACTGATCGTGCGCTGATCGTGCGCTGATCGTGCGCTGATCGTGCGCTGATCGTGCAGAGTCGAGTCTTTACTGGGGGATTTACTGGCATCCTGCTCAACATGCTCACTCTGAACACAACAGAAAGTGTAGCCATTCGTTCATGATGACACGCACGAGTCCATTCATTCACAGTTTTATCCTGCCAGAATGTCACCAGCGATGCTTTAATTAGTGCTCAATGAGGACGCCTCATCTGAGGAGCCTCGTTCATACAAGCATCACCTTCATTTACACCACGAGTCGCTCGTTGGTGGCGGTTTAACACCGTGATGAGCATTAGGACATTATGTAAGGCTCCGAAACAGCAGACACAGAAATGAAAAGGTCATGTGCTGAGTTTTAGTAAAAAACAATAGCCATGATGCAGGAAAAAAGAAAAAGTTAAAGAGTTCAAAGCCATGTTCATCCAGAGAGATGTCTGCCTCGTCGCCGCGTTGGCAGGACAACCTGCAGCAGGAGCCAAAAGCTGTGTTTTATTATGAATGAGTGGTGGTGAGTGTCTCCACATGGCCGGTTTAATTGACTCAGGGCCGAGGAGCTTTGATGTGTGAGACGTTGGGGTGGCGGAGAGAGACGGGGGCCTCATTACCGCTCACTCTTAACACACAAACATACGCAAACACGCCTTTCACTTGGCTGCAGGGAGAACTCATCAGCCATGTGATGGAGCTGCACAGATCAAGCGTGGGCTGAGAGGCGGGCTGACGACGTCACACAATCAGACGCCTCCTTCACTTTTCCGGGCTGGGGGAAGCCCTCAAAAACTAACAGACAAGTGACTTTCTGTAACACTAAAATGGATCATTAGCAGTTATGTATGATCAAAACAAGTCCGCATGAAAAAGAAGTTTAACCTTCTCTAACCAGGGTAAAATTGGAATATTTTTGTATTTTTGTTTTTACTGAATTATCCACTGATTTTGTACTAAAGCATGTAACGTCCTGACAGTGGTGTGACATTTTCGAATCAAAGTTTTTCATGGTATTTTGATCTTGGCTGAAATGAATTGGAAAAGCCCCTCCCAAAGACGAGGTTTGCAGCTTGGACCATCCAGCACAGGGTTCTTCTCCAGCGCAACACAAGCAACAACCAGGTGAAATATTTTCATCAAAGCTTTTCAGAGCATGCAACACAATCATTTAGTTTCCAGGCGTCGACCCCCGGTTCCAGCAAACTGCTGCCTGCCTCGGAGCGAGTGATGAGTACAGCTGAGAAAGCCCGCCTGACCTGGCGCTGCTCCCTGAACCACTGCCCCACATCTCCCCCCACAGCTGAGATGGGGCCACACACCCCACCACAGCGGGTTTTATGGGAGTGTGCGGAGGTGCTCTGGTGTGCTCTAGAACATTACATCTTTGAAGCAATAAAATAAGCCCTTTGTTCTCAGATTCATTATTTTGTTCGGTGGCTTCCATTGTGATTGCTTGAATTGGAGCCAAGACTATGTTGGGTTTGCAAACAAGTCTCTAAAAATGTGGCTTTATATGTCTTTAAGTTCAACAAAAGTGTTAAGATATATATCCCAAAGATACGTAAATGTATGTGTCATTTCTAAGACCAAAAGAGCCAATAAAAACAGCAGGTTTTTCTGGGCGTATGAAGAGCTGAGTTCTCGCATCCTCCATTAAACTCCTGATTTTCCTAAAGAATTGACAGTTGACATAACTTGTACAGACACAATAGACACATTAAATGGAAACACTGGAGCTTTTGTTTCATCCTTTTTAATGAGACAAATGTTAGTTATCAAATTTCGGTCACTTTTCTATCTTTTGGTCATTTACAATCACTGCCAGTCTTATACTTGGCTGACATCGTTGATTTGTGACCTTTCCCACCCGGAGGCGCTGGGATACGTGCCCACATGAGTTTCCTTCTCATCTGAACAGCTTCCACTTCTACTGGTTTCTCTGTTATTTTTCTTTAATGAAGTTTATGGGTTTAGCAGACGCTGTAATAATAAAACGTGTCAGCGCTCCGTGACACTTGCAGCCGTTCAGAAATGACGGCATGCTGATTTTATCTGGCGTTCTGTTAAAAATGTAAATCATGCTTTTTGTTTCTACTATGACATGTTTTAATGTCTCCGTAAAGCACTAAACTTGCCCCGCCTGTTTCTGCCACAGGCTGCCCGACGGTTTGGGACAACATTTGGTGCTGGTATCGTGCCGACGTGGGACAGGTGGTCAGCGTGTCGTGTGCCAACGTCTCCCTGTTTTTTCCAAACAACCACGGTAAAGAGCACCGCCGAATTATGGCAGCAGACTCGTGACCTTTGGTCACAGTAGAAATGAACTGCATTTCAAGCGTTTTCACCGTGTAATGTTATAAATGTGATTTCACTCGTTATTCCTGCGTATTTGTCTGCTTTGAGGATACTGATATTCACTGAAATGAACTTCTTTGGTCCACATTTCTCCGTGTTTGGGGGCGGCTGCAGAACTGCTCACATCAGCACCAGAGGAGACGGCGCAGAGGAGTGATTAATAATCCTGCCAACAGTCATGCTGATCCTCTTTTCATCCTCTCGCTTGTGCCAGTCCTGCTTCTCTCCTTCGTGTGTTTAGTCAGTACTTTATCTTTAGGCCATGTTGACTGTTGCTGGTAAAACAGTCCATTTCATAGCTGTTTTTTCTTGTTTTGTCAGAAGCAGAGTGAGTAAAAAGTTCTTGTGAACGTTACTGTGAGCACAGATCATTTGTGTTTTAGTTTACAGCGCAGAAGACGTGGAGTTTCTCTGCTCGCATGTGAACCTTGTCCTCTCCAGACCGCTGTCTCACCCAGCTGCTCGGTCTTAAGAAAACAAAATACACTCCACAGTCTGAAACGCACCGATGAGATGACAGGCGGACGCAGACACAGATGACACGAAGTGAAAAAGCAGAGTGGGTCATCCGGGGACTCGAGGAAACCGGTGTTGTCACAGACAGACCACGTTTCAAGACAAGCACAAAATACTGATATTAAAAAAGTAAAAAGTAAATCTACGTTAATGTTAATAAGTGGTAATCCAGACAAAATCTCCCCGTAATCCTTCTATACTTAATTCCCGGAATATTTTCTCTGAAATACTTGTTTTTCTTGGATATCTTTTCTTGTACTGTCTCTTGTGAATCTGCTGTTTCAACTTTCAGACCCGGTCTTCTGTCCACGCCGGCTCGTGCATCACAAATCTCAACGTGCAACCTCGACCAAAAGTGACCGACAGAGCCAGAGGTTCTGTTGGCGATCAAACGCTGCCAAAGTGATCATATGAGCTTATTTTGGTAGTCGTTGCATGGACATAGAAACGGGGATCTCGTTATTTGTGGCCAGCACAGTGGCTTGGTGCTCAGCACTGTTGCCTCACAGCAAGAAGGTTCCTGGTTCGATTCCCCGGCGGGAGTCTTTCTGTGTGGAGTTTGCATGTTCTCCTTGTACTTGCGTGGGTTCCCTCCCGGTACTCCGGCTTCCTCCAACAGTCCAAAATGTGCATGTTAGGTTGATTGATGATGCTAAATTGCCTGTGAGTGTGAGCGTGCACGGTTGTTTGTGGCCCTGTGATGGACTGGCGACCTGTCCAGGATGTGATTATTACAGGTAAGAGGTACAGGATGTACCCCTGTAACGAGAGGCAGGGGTATAGAAGATGGATGGAGGCATTTATTTTAAGAGGAGACAGACTTGCACAAGGCAAAGAATGAATAAAATAAAAAGAGAGAGTTTTGCCTGTGAGTGGAAGGATCAGGAGGCGGAGGTTGCTGTTGATCATAACTTAGTGTTAGTGGGTTCCTGGACCCCGCTGGACGTCCTCGCCCACAGATACCCCGGAAAAATCCTGAACTGTAGCTCTGCAGCTGATCCCATCTTTCCACTGGGACTCTGTATGCACAGAAAATAATGAATTGGAAAATCAAAGTTCACTGCAGTGCCAGGAGGGAGTTGGCACCGCTTGTTAATGGTGGTTGTATGAGCTTTGGCGCGTTCCCTAGAGCCTCGGCCTTTAAACCTGCATTTACATCCAACCGTCCGCTGCAACCACAGGCCTCCAGGCTCTACATGATACCTTCCACCCACGACTCAAACCCCCTCACTCTGCTGTGCTGAGAGGCTGGACAGCATTTTCACTTTCACAGAACTGCTGTTTCAAACTTTGTGTCCTCGTTGTTGAAAACATAAATACAGTATCACTCTGAGTACCTGGCAGGTATTGTGCATCATAACAATAACAAAAAAGCCTCAGCCTCTCAAAAGCAGCGCAAAGCGAAACGTTTCACTTTATCCTGACTATTAACTATTAACAATTACTATTTTTAACTATTTAACTATTAATAACTATTAACTAACTATAACTATTTTTATTCTACAAAAATGCTTTGTTTCATTCACTTCATTTCTCAAAAGCACTCTGAACATTTATGAACTTGTAGTTCACTAATTCACTGGATTATATGCAGTGAAACAGGACACTGGTTCCAAATGATGCTGCCACTGCTCCCAACGTAAGACGGATGGATCGAGCAGAACGGGACACATCAAATGCTGAACGCGAGACATTTTCCATTTCATTTAGATATTGACTCAGTTTGAGTTTGACTGCAGTAGCACGTCTAAAAACGTTGGGACAGGCTGATGTCCTTCAACATGCAGCATCTGCACCACTTCCAACAGCAGTCCTGTTCTTCCTGAGCTGGGATTGAAGCGGCTTTACGGTCCTATCTCTCGGATCTCTCCGTTGTCGTATTTGTTGTTTCATGACAGTGGTCAGAAGTTCTCCATGCTTTTGCAACAGCTCCAGTATGCAGTTGTCTTGCATGAAGCTGCAAGGTCTCCTCTGATAAAGATGCCTGGATACGAGTACGTGTTGTTCTGAAGCCTGCACACACCTTTTCACATTCATGCTTCTTTCCAGTTGTCCCAGCTCTCGTTCCACGCACACTAACGTGCCCTCACACCATCAGAAATTCAGCCTTTGAGCCGAGGATTTCTTTTCTGTCTGTCTACATATTTATTAGTGGTTAGTACCACGGTTTGGTTAAAAGCTGAGCATGTACAAAAACAGGATGATCCTTCTTCTCTTTGGTCTGGAGGCTGCATGGTTTCCAAAACATTTCAGATCTTTATTCTTGTGATGGCAGGTCTAGTTTCCTCTTTGCGCTGGTCTATTCTGAGTGAGTTCTGGAACAAAGAGGACAACCGTGTGTTCATGCTCGATGCGAGTTATGTGAGGCTGGTTAACGTCCGTCCAAGTTTACTTCTGAGAGACTTTAAGATGCTCTTTTCATGTCCAGTCACGTTACTGACCTCTCGATGATTAACAGGATGAGTTGCAAGATGTTTCATTACCTTTTTCAGCTCAGTTTATATGATATGGGTCATTTTTCTGCTTTCTTTGTTCAATTGTGAGATATACAAATGATCACATTTTTCACGGAACCCCAGCTCTTCTGAAACTGGGGTTGTGTCAGTTATTGACAGGCTCTCCAACCAGCGTCCTTTACTGAACAAAAGTGGGTTCAGACATCTGAATTCATGGTTTTTGTGTTTGTCTCCACCCATCGCTCCACCTACTGTTTCAGGTCACTGTGTCCCTGGACGCTCTCTTACCTGCCCGACGGCTCAGATCTCTGTGTGTTTCCAGGTTACATTTACAGGGACTGCACGGAGGACGGCTGGTCTGATCTCTACCCGTCCTACGAGGAGGTCTGCGGGATTTTTGAAGATGAAGAGCCAGAATCAGAGGTGGAGGTCCATAAAACACACATGTCCAAATCTGGCCATGACATCGAGCAACAGTGACAGTTGTATAGTGACGGTATAATCCCGTCCGAACGCTTTAAAAACCACGCATGGACCGTCACCACATGTTCTCCTACTACACAGCCTGATTTTCTAATTTCACATTCAGACATGTCCTAGTATGCTCACATAAACCAGAAGGAGAAACGTCAAAAAGTCACAGAATTAAAGAAAACACAGCAAAACCTGATGCGGTCAGGCAGCTGGTGGGAAACGAAGGTGTCGTGATCAGCTGATGGAAACACTGACAACGCTGCCGCTCATCCAGCCACGTCTCATCGGCCTGAAGGCAGATTTCTGCCGGCTGCGACAGTG
Source organism: Xenentodon cancila (assembly GCA_014839995.1). Lineage (NCBI taxonomy): Eukaryota > Metazoa > Chordata > Actinopteri > Beloniformes > Belonidae > Xenentodon > Xenentodon cancila. Next base: position 1,522,157 of record CM026206.1, read on the forward strand.
ATCACAATTGTTAAACGCAGAGGCAGTTCTGATATATATAGTTTTCATTTGTTTGTTTAATATATGTAAGAAAACTAATTTATAAAAAAAAGGATGTTAAAGCCACTTCCAGAGGGCAGTTTGTTTCTGTATGTGTCAGATATGCTGATGCAGTCTAACGTCCGTCGTCCTTTCTTGTGCTTTTCAGACGACGTATTTCTCCAACTTGAAACAGGTGTACACGGCCGGCTACGCTACCTCCCTCATCTCGCTCATATCGGCTATTTTTGTCTTCACTGTCTTCAGGTAACACTCAGAGGTTTCCATCCAACTCCCAGCTGCATAAATCTGTGATTTGTTCGGCGTCTCTTCAGTTGAGATTTTCTCTGCAGGAAGTTTCACTGCACCAGAAACTACATCCACATGAACCTCTTCTTCTCCTTCATCCTGAGAGCGAGCGCAGTCTTCATCAAAGACGGTGTTCTTTTCTCTGATGAAACCTGGACCACTGCTTCATGTCCACGGTGAGAGAGCAGTCCTGCAGCTGCTTTAACATCCGCGTTCACTAGTCGGAAGCTCCAATCCTTCATTCAACACCTCAGGCAGGATCACACAATAACAAGCGTTAAAATGACACATTCATTCAGAAGTCTAATTAGCTCAAATTAAACATTTGAAGATGAAACATCAGCTCAAGATGTTGCTTTAAACTAAAAGAAAACAGTTTTGAAATGGGTGCATGTTTCCTGGATTACCAGAGCTCTCTTCAAAGACCTTAGAAGAACTTGTAATGAGAGGGAGCAGGAAGGAGGATGGAAATGCAGGGAACAGCTAAAAGCATTATAGATAAGTGGCTCTCTTCCTAGTTTTCTGCTGATAAAGCTGCAGCGGCGGAGGTGAGTGTCGCTCCTGTTTGTCTATGAAGGATCACCATCAGCACTTTGTGTCATTGAGAGGGAAGTGATGCGGAGACAGCCGCTCATATGACGAGAAAAAGACTCTTCTGCTCCATTAGAAGAAAGAAGAACTCGTTTTGGAGAAGAAAAAGACAGAGGTGATAAATGGAAGATGAGATGGCGTCTGAAAACTATTAAGAGTGAAAGTACAACCATGATAAAATGACCTCTGCTGGAGAATTAATAAAAGTGGATCGTAAAGTCTGAGTTAACAAGAAATACAAAGTTTTGAAAACAAAAAGGTCATTTTTTTGCTGAGTAAGTGTCCACTGAACTGAGCTGAACTAAATGTAACTGAACAATACTTAATCAAAACCAAAAGGGAAATTAAACTCCTGCAGTACAACGTGGAAATAAGGGAGGAGAAAAATGAGAAATAAAAAGTAGTGAACAGACTGTTTGACAGCTGGGAGCGTAGCTGAGGCAGCTGTGGTTGACATCTGCAGGGATGTCCATCACAGCTTTGGGATGTTGTGACTGTTGTCGGCCTTAACCAATGTGACTAATGTTACTTTACATTGATTCTGATCAAATCTGTCCGTTCGTCCTCGTTTCTGGTGTTGGTACCAAAACAACATCTAAACAAGCGCTACTGGAGCTGAGTCGAGGACAAACGAGGCTCTGATCGACGATCCACAATGACTGATGCAGGTTTTTGTCTGCTGCACTCCGTCATGTCGCGGCGATGCTGGCTGGCATCGCCTCACATTCGTTACGATCGTACATGTTTGCTGCCAGGTCTGGAATGACCTTTGAAACGGTTACCGCCAGCACTAAAACCAGGACTGTGCGTGATCCAGCACCAGCGGGACCCACGACAAGCCGCTACTCAGCTGATTTACCGTCTGGGTCCGCGGGCTTTTCTCAGAGCTGAGTCCGGGCAGACCTCTGGATGACATCAGTCAGTCCACATGAGCCAGGGGAGCCTGGAGGGCAGGTCGGCTGGCAGAGCCAGCTGTTCCAGCTGATCCAGCTGTTCCAGCTGATCCACACTCTTTCTAAGTGGAATGACATTTCTGACTCTTGTCAAAGACTTCAAACGTATTTTGTCTTAGCTTCGCTGGCCCCTGCGCACATTAATTGCCATTTTTCCTGCAAACACCAACTCTGTTCAAACTTAAAACCGTTTGATTCACATCGTTTTGATCCCTCACAAACGCTTATACTCCTTAACATCATATCTTTCCTCCCCAGAAATCTAATTTAAAAAAACATTTTCAATGACCAGATAAATGATAATGGCTTCAATAACAATCCTGTTTGATTTGGCACAGCAGAAGTCCCACAAGTCAAAAAATCTTTTAAAAGATTTGAGCAAAAATAAACTTGACAGCTGATTTGTTCAAACATAGTTTATAAGAAGGGAACCCAACCCAGTGATATGACATATTAGTACAATCCCACATATATTGCACAATATAAATAGTTTAATTTGTAACTTATATCTATGAGCAGATTATTCACATTTCAGGTACATTATAATTTGCAGACAGTCCTGATTGGGCACATTTTTGGGGCACTATAGAGTGAATTAATGTACATGCATAGAATAAACAAGTAAGAAAGAATAAGGCTTTCAGGTTTGTTTTAAAATCTGCCTCCAATATTTGAAACAATATTAGTGTTCAAGGATGATAAGGATGGCAACGGGACTTAAAGCCACTCTGTGTAACAAAACCACATCTGACCACATGGGGGAGACATTCCACGAGAAGGTTCTGGTGCACCTGTAGTGGGACAAAGTGGTATTACAAGACTTGGTGGACTGTCCCAGCTCATCAGCACGGAGTTGTCAGTGTCTGTGCAGCTGACTCAGCAGATCTAAACGCCCCCGGTGGTCAGACATGGTACTGCTACATAGACTTGTTTTAAACTTTATGATTACAGTAGTGCAGTTTAAGCTTTTACATTCACAACTTTAGGTTGATTCATACATTAAGTTCTGTTTATCATTAAGTTCTGTTCAGGTTGTGGGGGCCTTAAAAAAATTACTTCTTATTAGCCTTATGAGAACATCTTTCTTCACTGCATCCCTGCAAAGACTGATCCATGCCGTGTTGGGCTCTTCTTTGTCGTATTTTTTGTAGACTTCTTGTAAATCAGCCGTGGCCTTCTTCCAGTTCAGTATACTGGCCAACTATTTCTGGCTCCTGGTGGAGGGGATGTACCTGCAGACGCTGCTCGCACTCACGTTCTTCTTCCAAAAAAAGTACTTCTGGTGGTACATACTCATCGGCTGGGGTGGGTACCTCCCTCACCGCCATCCTTCTATGTCTCCTTTGGTGTCATCTTCTTGTATCATGCCTTTGTCAGAGCTCCACTGTAACTCTTCTCGATGACGAAGTTCCTGTGTTTGTTCTTCCCAGGTCTCCCAGCAACAATCATAACAGCCTGGATCCTCACTAGAAACTTCTATGATAACAGAGGGTGAGTTGCTTCGGCTGCTGTTGGAAATCAGAGACATGGTGGCACTTTGAAATCGAAGTTTGGACATTCAAGAACCACATATTACTTAGATGTTAGATAATCAAATTTTTTTGCTTTTATTTGCCACGTTTGGTTAAAAACAATTACAAAAGAAGAATCCATTATAATTCAATTCAATTTTATTTATATAGCGACGATTTATATATAGATTTATATATGTCAGCAGATATCCAACAGAGACGTCTACACAGACAGGTGGAGGTGAACTGGGATGGTCAGATGTACTGAAGAGAAAAAGAGGAGACAGACCAGCACAACAAACTACCAGAACAATGGACCACAATTATACTTATGAGACACTTCTAAATAATAACTGAAGATTGAGCTGAAGAAGGGAAAGAGAAAAAGAGGAGACCAAAAAAAATCCAGTGGTTGAAAACGGTCTTTGGCGTTCCATTATTCCCAGATGTAAAAAGCCTGGAAGAAGCCTGTATTTGTTCACAGCTGGGGGCAACTCAGGCTGATCAGTTGGTATTTCTTGTAGCAAATAAGCTGATAAGAGGAACGTGGACTCAGAACAGAATATGAAAATGATCAGTGTGATTATGTGCTGCAAAGCAGGGGAACGCTGGTAGTTTCAGCTGCGTTACTTTAATTATCCACCTGGCAGTTGTCTTTGGGTTCCAGCAGAAAACAGCTTCATTAATCTTTTTTAGCCACAGGAATCTGGCTGTCCATGTTGTCTTATTCCCAGTGTGAAAATGAAAAATGACTTACGCAAATACTGTCTGCTACGCATTTCCGAAGAGGAAACAATCCACTAATTTAGTGCTGAGGTGGTCTGTCTGAACAATTCCAAAATGCTTGGAAACAGCTTACAACCCATTACTCAGGTGGTTTGGTAACTGAAAAAACAAAAGACCCAAAGGTGACAGGAGCAGCCAGAAGAAATGTCATCCATCCTGTCAGTGGGAAATGAGCCTGGATGTTGGGTAGAATTAATGGTAATGAAAGTCCCACTGTGCTGCTAATGTGATAAATAAATGGGCCGTGTGTCTGAAAGCAGTACAAGAAACACCATCTAGTTTACCAGTTTCCATTGTATTCGCAATTATTCTTCCTTATGGTAGTTTCCACGATATTACACCGAATTACTTCATGGTTCCTCCACATTTTTCCCAGCAGGTGAAGATGGCAGCAGAGATGGCGATGGGTTAACTTTCACTTGGCGTCTGTGCCGTAACCCCAACGCTAACCCCAACCCCAACCCTAACCCCAACCCCAACCCAACCCTAACCCAAACCCACCCAACCCCAACCCCAACCCCAACCCCCAACCCCAACCCCAACCCCAACACCAACGCCAACCCCAACCCCAACACCAACCCCAACCCCAACCGCAACACTAACCCCAACCCCAACACCAACCCCAACCCCAACCCTACCCCCAACCCTAACCCAAATCCAAATCCCAACCCTAACCCCAACCCTAACCCCAACCCCAACCCTAACCCCAACCCCAACCCCAACCCCAAACCTAACCCCAACCCCAACCCCACCCCCAACCCCAACCCCAACCCCAACCCCAACATCAACACCAACCCCAACCCCAACACCAACCCCAACCCAACTCTACCCTAAACCTACTACCCTAACCCCAACCCCACCCTAACCCCCCCCTCTAACCCCAACCTACCCTAACCCCAACCCAACCCCTAACCCTAACCCTAACCCCCACCCCACCCCCCCCTACCCCTAACCCCACCCACCCACCCTAACCCCACCCAACCCCACCCCCCCCCCCACCCCCCCCCCACCCCACCCCCAACCCCAACCCTAAACCCCACCCAACCCCACCCCTACCCAAACCCCCCCCCCCCCCCCCCCCACCCCCCACCCCACCCCCACCTCACCCCCAACCCCAACCGCAACCCCAACCGCAACACCAACCCCAACCACAACCCCAACCCCAACCCCAACCCCAACCCCAACTCCAAACCCCATCAATTTCAGTTGTCCACAAAGTGACTTTTACTGTTGATAGACTATCTAGAGATGGTCAGGTGAAAGACTAGAAACAAGATCAAGGATAGAATTTAAAAACATCTTTGGCATTAGACTTCCGATAGGAGATCCTGGCGGAGCAGTGACATGAATGAAAGGACGGAGATGAGATAATAACTTACAGGGATTCTAGATGCTGCTGGTGGGGGTGATAGCTGGCATCAGGCAGGAGGTTGAGACTCTTCAGGGATCATGAGGGAGGTGGAAATGAAGAGAAGGGGGTGGTGGTTTCAGGAGGGGTCATGTTAAAAGACACAAGGATCACTCTTCAACATAACTAACCAATAAGGTCCTTGAAGTAGGGTCGTCAGAATTAGGAATGAGGGGATCCTGACAGCGTGGGAAAAGAGAAGTGATGGAGAGAGTTGTGGTGGGACGGCCTGGGATAAGATCATGTGAGATGAATGTATTATATATACCATATATACCATATATTGTTTTGTTAAAGTCATAAAATACTCTGCCTGACTTTATTGTCTTTTTAGACCTCTGGTAGATCTGCAGTTTGATATCCTGTGTTAGTTCAGACCAGATAAACTTAAAGGCACATTAGAGTCGATTTATTCTGATTGTGGCTCAAAAAACTCTCGGAGTCGCCTAAAACCTCTCGTTTCTGGGTGCAGTGGTTCCATGTGTTTGGCCTGAAATTATGTGATCACCTTCGTAAACCAATCAAAACGTATCGCAGCAACAGAGGCAGTGAGAAGAGCTTTTTTTAAAAACTGAATCTTGTACAACGGGAGGACAGATCTGACCCCCAAAAGGGGACAAATCATAGCCTGTACCAGGAAGAAGTGGGAAAACCCTCCCCAGGTGTTCTGATGAAGTCTGTCTTTCCTCGTAATGGACAGCACCATCTTGAAAATGGCTCTGTGTACAAATTAATGTTACTTTACATTCAGTCTGATCAATCTGTCCCAAACAGCCTCGTTACAAAGACAACATCTGAACCAAGTGCTGCCGAGCTGGAGACCAGTAGAGCCTCCTCTGGCATGCCTGCTCTTTCAAAACTTTTCTTTGTTTCTTAATCAGCTGTGCGACTCTTAAAAGACGGCTGGACATCCTGAAAACTGGAGTTTATTAAGTCCATTCGTACGGTGACGTGGTGCAGCCGTTTCCAATCAGATTTCCTCGCACTAATATCTTTGCGTTTCACGCCCGTCTTCTCACTCTTTTAGTTCTCTTGTCTCATGACGACGCCTAGAAACGGTCCACCTGAGACTGACCTGTTTACTGTGTGTCTCAGGTGCTGGGATGACACGGATGTGGCCTTCATCTGGTGGATCATAAAAGCTCCAATAACCAACATCACTACTGGTGAGTGCCCATCAGTAAAACTGGGGGGTTGTAAGAGTCCTCAATCTTGGATTTGTCCTGCAGTTAGACAAAACAACAAGTCGAAGAAAGTGTTTCCGACACAAAAACAGACATACACATACACAGTATGTTGTTTCCCTGCTGGTGTGTTTCAGATTATTTGATTAAGAAGATTTTTACTGGCACGATTGGCCTCCTGGCTCGAGGATGAGTTTATATTTTGCCTCTTTAACTCTTTATTTTTTTTCCTGGAGCTGGGCTGGGTTTATCAGCTTTTATTATTAGTGTGGCTTACAGATGAGAGACGGCACATTCTCTCACCACTGATGAGTGTCAAACTAAGCATTTTAAGGTCCAATATTATGCAACTTTGATGCCTGTTCATATTGATCAAACACCTTGGTGGAGTCATTTTACGGCGATTGTGACTCAAAAGCTGGGTGTGGTTAGACGTACAGACCGCTGGGTGATCTGCCTCTGGGGTTTAGGGGGAAGGAAAATATGAAATAAAAGCTTTTACGTACAACGTAAAAACGGGAGCATGACAGTTTAAGATGATTTTGAAAGTAAAGTAAAGCATAATCTGGGCTCTTGAAGTTTGTGTTTTGTAGTGAAACGACGATTTGAACTGCTTGTTTTTATTTTCCGGCTTGTGCCAAACTTTCACACCGAAGCTGGCGGTTTGTTTCATGTAGGTGAACTTCATCATCTTCATCAACGTGATCCGTATTCTGGTCCAGAAGCTCAGGTCTCCTGGAGTTGGAGGCAACGATACCAGTCACTTCAAGTGAGTCGGGACAAACGCGGCTCTGCAAGTCGGCAGACCCGTAAATACGCGCATGCGCGCACGTCTTTACCGTGCATCTGTTGTGTCCAGGCGACTGGCCAAATCCACTCTGCTGCTCATCCCTCTGTTTGGGATGCACTACATGGTGTTCGCCTTCCTGCCAGAAAACACGGGAGCAGACGCCCGAATCTTCATTGAGCTCGGCCTGGGATCCTTCCAGGTGCAGAAACACACATCAACCCAAAGACAAAGAACATGTCACATAGCTGCTACACTTAATGTTTTTATGCTT
>CM026206.1:1530177-1580177 GCA_014839995.1 Xenentodon cancila
CTTAATGTTTTTATGCTTTAAAGGGATTTGGAGTGGCGCTGCTGTACTGTTTCCTCAACGGTGAGGTAAGTCAATCAAACCCAGCAGACAGGTTTGCTTTCGCCTCTTTGGTTTATAGAGTTAAATCATACTGGAAATTTTAGGACACTTTCTCAGCGTTCCTGTAGCGTCTGGTTTCTGACAAACTTGTTTCATTTTCGTCTTCACGCGTGTTGTAGTCAAATACCAAGAGGCACAGAGTTTTTAGCTCCCCGCCACCCTGAACTGGAAGACGCGGTGGATGGATGGGTTTTGAGTGTCCTGTTTTGATTGCTGGAATGTGTTGAACCGTGTTTATTGATGGTCCTGTGAGCTGTGAGAACAATAGTGGTGTCTACTGTTACCAGCTGCACTACGTCACCTCTCAGCTGTGAGTGGAAGGGTCAGGTGATGTGCAAGTGGCTTCCACGTTTTCAGTATTTAAAGGTCCAAACTGGTGACGTAGTGAAGTTTCTGTATTTCTGTTTTCACTGTGGCAGTGTGTTGCTTTTTCTTGTATTTGCATGTCTTCATTGCTGTGCGTTTCCATGGTGCAGGCCGAGCTAAAGAAGCGTTTTTGAGAAATGGCAGACTCGAGCTACCTCAGTTACAGCAAACGGCGGCGTACGCTGTTCAAAACGAAAGCAGCACACCTGTCACCCAGATATCCGTCCTGGACAAATCCAGCCCCAAAGAGCAGCTGGACCCAGAGGCCCACGCCCTCACACACACGCCCACACCCAGCAGCATGTCGGCCGTCTGAAGAGTCCAGACCTTTTATACCTGCTCCGTATTTCGTCCTGAGCAGAGACTCAAACCACAACGACGGATTGTTGAATGTATAAGGTTCCTATCTTCCTACAATTGTTTTGACAAACAAGTACGAGACCTCTCGGTTTAGATACAGTCAACCACATCCTGCGTATCCGTCTCCTTGAAGTTTTCTCAGTGTGATGGCAGAGATTACAGTGTTTACTTGACAGGCCACGTTTATCAGGGCTTCTCCTCCACATCCAGCCACCAAACTCTCTCCAAATACAGTAAATACTTCACTCTTTACTACTAGGAAATATTTAATCTGCTCTCTCTTTGTAGAAAAATGTTGTATTGTGTTTCTTTCTTCACATTTTAACTTGCTGAGCTGCTCATCAAGTAAAACAGGCATCAACTAAATATTTATTTTCTTATTGTGGTCTCCACAACGCTGATGGCATTCAAGAGATTAGCATATGAGAGACTGATTTTCTTTTTCTTAAAAGCTGTGAGATCGGTTTTACATACTCAAAATCAAAAATATTGAAAATTAGCTCATGCACAGTCTGGCTCTGTTACCTTAAGCTTCAAAATATAAATAAATGCTTATGAATTGCAATTTATAAGGCCCTTTAGAAATATAGGAGGTTAGAGAAAAGGACAAAAAGGCACAACAATGTAAATTGTGTTCATGTAGTGCATCAAATTCTAGGCAGCCAAAAGCTTTTTAGGAAGTACTTATCAGATTTATTGATGAGGAGGAGACGAGCTGCAGCGAAGGAAACAAGGACGTGTGGGCTGAGGATGTCCTCACACACAGACGGGCGGTTAGGAGCGCTGCAGGCTGTCAGGAGGTTTGACAGCCTGCTGGGGGAGAGTCGACAAGACTCCCAAACTGCGCACGACTTAAGCTGCTGGTCGCACTAAAACATTTATCATGGAAGTAGAAAAAACATTGTGTTTTCTACTGCTTTTAAATACACATTTTAAGCCCAAGTAGGTAGAGAGTCCTTTCCACGTCAAAGGGTTTCTCTTTTATGTAAATTTGTCTTCAGGACTTGTCCTCGTAGAGTTCCGAAACGAGGAACATCAAGAGGAACAGCTTCACTGTCTTTGTGCTGTCAGAGTATCTGTACTTTCACTCGTTGAGTCATTTATCTGCATCACAACACTTAACGCTGAACGTCTGGTTCGGATCTCAAAGGCCTTTCACTCCGCCGGTCCATGTGCCCCCTAGTGTTCAGTGAAGGAAGTACCGTTTCTGTACAGGCGTCGTGATACGGGATTATGAGGCTCTAAAGTAATCCTGTGTGGGTGATGTGCCTCCCTTGACGTTAGGATCCACAGCGGAGCTTTGTAACCGCGCGCAGTGTTGGCGAGGTGTTCTACATCAGGTGATCTTCCTGACCCAACACTGCAAACACAGGGGAGAACAAGCACACATGCCACACCTGGGAATCGAACCGGAGACCTTACTGTTAGCAGCTGCACCAACCGCCGGTGCAGTTGCAGCAGATGAAGCCGTCTCCTCTCTTGTCATCTAGTTGTATGAAAAATATGCACCTGGAGGACAATTGTGACAAAACAAAAGAAGAAGCGACGCGCCGTGGCGACTTCGTGAAGCGTCAGCCTGCCGGGAGATTCTGTAGAGTGAAGCGTGGAGTGCTGCCGTACCGTACTACATCGTCAAACAACTACAGAAAGCCTGCTAACTGTTTGGTTATGCATTCTAGTCTGCACAGTGCATATGTTCTGCTTGAAATCCACAGCACAAGTTCAAATATTTCAGTGCACATGAGGCAAATAACAGTGGAAAAACACTGGAAGGAATAGTTTTACATCTGCATCAGAGATTACGGAGAAAGAATGGACCTCCAAACAACTGCGATGATGATGGTGATGTTACAATTCGTTTGACTAATTCGAATAGATCCGTCAGTAAACCCTCGAGTGCAGTCTGGGGAACGTATTTGTGTAACTGTAGGAAAAAACCTCATTTTAACAGACAGAAGTTTAGTCAGAACATTAAACATATTTTATGACATAAGTGCCAGATTTCACAGAATTTCTCTTCAAAATATGTTTGATTTTGTTCATGAATATATTTATTGAAATATTGATTCATATTTGATATAACAAACAATTTACTTTTTTGTCTTAAATTTTGTCAATAGTTTGACTGTCATGTCAGTGATCTGAATTTATCTTACAACTTCCTTTGACTGCTGCAAAAGTTAAGATTTTCCATCTTTCCAGCCCGTCTACCCTGAACTACACTGCACTTTTGACGGGACTTAGATACAAACATTTGTGGACATGAGACATTAACCCGAACAAGTAAATAACTTTTAACATACAGTGAAAAGGTCAGAACACCTGGCGTCCTGGTATCCATGTGGAGACTTCTCCAACATGTGAGGGATGACTGCTTACTGGTTCAAAAGATGGACTAAGTGGAAGCTGGTGGACTTTGGAACATGTTGGGGTTCAGAGGTGTTTCTAAAGTGGACGTTTCATCTTTGACGAGTTCCTTGTTAATGACTTACAGGATGCTACCTGTGGACCGGGAAGCCTGCTGGCTAAGGATGGAGGTTTCAGAAGCTGAAACTGCTGACTAGTCCCATTACTGTAGCCGTGAAAGGACTGAAAACACAGTGCCCCAAAGATAAGAGAAAAAAAAGTTTCATTTATTCATTTATTAACCTTTATTTAACCAGGCGATTAACTAGGAGATTAGTAATGAACCGCAGAGCTCATGGTAGTACTGCATCCGAAGAATGTGGTTTTACTAACACAAACGTTTGAAGTTTGGTTTTAAAAGGTGGAGGCTGTGTCAGCCTCCTTCACCCAAACTAGAGAGTTGGTTCCATAGTGATGGTTCCTGATAGCAAGAAGACCCGTCCTCCAGATCTACATCTGGATCTTCTAGGAACTACGAGTCAACCTGCACTCTGAGAACAGAGAACTCTGTTAGGAACACCAGGAACCATCAGGTCTTGCAAATATCGCGGCGCTAGGCCATTTTGGACTTTATATGCCAGTAAAAAAATTTTGAATTGGATTCTAAATTTTACGGGGAGCCAATGGAGGGAAGCTAAAACTGGAGAGACGTGGTCTCTCTTGATGATTCCTGTCAGCACTCGCGCTGCTGCATTTTGGATCATCTGGAGGATCTTCAGAGAATTACTTGGACATCCAGCCAACAACACGTTACAGTAATCTAGTCTAGAAGATACGAACGCATGAATTAGTTTTTTGGCATCACTCTGCGAGAGGATGCTCCTAATCTTTGCGATATTACGGAGGTGGAAATACGCAGTTTTACAAACCTGATTAATCTGCTATTTAAATGACAAATCCTGATCGAATATAACGCCAAGGTTTCGCACAGTTTTACTGGAGGCCATCGCAAGACCATCTAATCCCTTCCTGAGGTGTTTGGGACCACAAACAACAACTTCTGTTTTATCAGAATTTAGTAGCAAAAAATTTCTGGACATCCAGTCCTTGATGTCCGTAAGACATCTGAAGTTTGTCTGATGGTTCTGTTTCATCTTCATAGACAGATACAGCTGCGTATCATCAGCATAACAATGAACATTAATGCCGTGGTTCTGGATAAAAACTTCCCAAGGGCTGCATGTATAAACTGAACAAGATTGGTCCTAGCACTGAAACCTGCGGGACACCATAGCAGACCCTCGTCTGTACGGGAGAAACCTCATGAACATGAACAAACTAACTAACTAACTCATTATCTGAGGTCCAGCAGAACCAGTATGGACACTAATCCAGTAACTGAGGCCAGAAGAAGGTCATTGGAGACTGGAACCAGTGCTGTTTCTGTGCTATGATGCATCTGAACCCTGACTGAAGAACTTCAAATAGATCATTTCTATACAATTGGTCACACAGCTGCTGCAACGACCTTTTCCAGAATTTTAGAGATAAATGGAAGGTTGGAAATCGGTCTATAATTAGATAAAACATCTGGGTCAAGAGAAGGTTTTTCTTAAGTAACGCTTTAATTACTGCAACTTTCAAAACCCATGGCACATATCTTAAGACTAGGGGCAAGTTGATCTGGTCCAGTATTGTCGTACCAATGCGAGAGAAAACGTTTTCGAGTAGTCGAGTTGGGATTGGGTCTAACAGTCAGGTGGATGATTTAGATCTATTGACGACTGAGGTCAGCTCAGAGAGGTCAACAGGAACCAAACAGTCTAGAGTCAGGTCAGGGAGGTCTACAGGAACCAAACAGTCTAGAGTCAGGTCAGGGAGGTCTACAGGAACCAAACAGTCTAGAGTCAGGTCAGAGCATGAGGGAGTCGCCGAAGCTGAAGAAATGCCCACAGCCACTGCCGGGAGGGCCTGGCCGATTTCCTCTTTAATTCTGACAATTTTATTGCTAAAGAAGCTCATAAGTCTTCACTACTGAGAGCTGCAGGGATGCACGGCTCAACAGAGTTGTGGCTCTTTGTCAGCCTGGCTACAGTGCTGAACAGAAAACGTGGGTTATTTTTATTACCCTCTATTAACACTGAATAATAGGCTGTTCTAGCTTTATGATAGGGCTTTTTAAATATATTATTAAACTATGTTTCCATGAATAATAAGAATCTACAGACCGGGAAGTTTACCACTTTTATTTTCATTTTACAGACCTTTTGTTTCAGCATACCAACCAGGGAGTTAAGCTCCTACGGTTAGAGACCCTCTTTCTCAAAGGAGCAACTGCATCTAAAGCTGAGTGCATCACATCTGCAGTGCTACCGACAAGAAAATCAACATCTGCAGAGGTAGAACCGAGGTCACAGCCCTCAACTGCTTCATTATGTTCCACTGTATGAAGGTGAAGAGCAATGGCTTCCCTAAATTTAGTAACAGCTTTATCGAATAGACATCTGCTGGAGGGAGTTTACATGCGACACTAACAGATTATCAGGTTTCTGCACCGTAGACCATGTGAATGTTAAAGTTGCCCACTATGATGACTTTATCTGTACTGATCAATAAACTAGATAAGAAATCTGAGAACTCAGACAGAAACTCCAGATAAGCTCCAGCAGGAGGCCGGTAAACTACCACCAACAAAACTGGCTTCCCTGATTCCAGCTGGACAGTTTTAAACTGAGCGTGAGGCTTTCAAACGTATTATAATCACGTTTAGGTTTAGGCTTTATTATAAGACTGGAGTTGTAGATCGCCGCAACTCCTCCACCTCGACCTGTGATTCGAGGAATATGATCATTAAGGTAGCAGCTGCTCCGGGTCGGTCCGCCGCTACTTCAGCCTGACGAGCTACCGAGTCTACCGGACTATGGTCTAGTTGGTGAACCGGACCTCAAAGTCACTGAGCCTCGCCTCCAAAGCTACGAACAAAGTCCACTTCCCACACTTCCCGTGTTCACTAAAGGAGGCAGATGGAATAAGTGAACATTTCACACCCTGAACAGAAAGAAAGAGAAACGGTGGGAGAGGAGGCCATGCTGAGAGGACAGGAGACGGAAAATTTCCCGTTGACTGGTGGAAATGAAAGTTCCAGAAGGGGAGAAGGAGCAAGGGCTCGGTTTAAAAAAGAAGTTATCAGATGTAGTGTTTTATTACCAGAAAACAAGCTAAAATTAGATTTAAATTTGAGGAATCGGAGCCCGTGATGTCGTGCAAACAGCTATGGATGCAAACAACAAAGCGTAAATGACACGTTTTTATACAGAATCACAGCTGGCAATGTTTTTTCCTGAAAAATCTTTAACATTTGTTGAGACAGAGCGCTTCTTGTTTTTGCTGACCATTATTGTACCTCTCATCTGATGAGCAATCAAACGTTATTGTGGTTCCTTGGACAGTTGGGACACTGCAAACACTAATTTATAAGAAAGTAAAAAAGCCTGGTTTCAAGAAAATGTTAGACTATTTTAGACTATTTTGGTAGTTTAAAAATAATTCTAGTCATGAAAAAATATCTTATCCCACTGGCAAAGATATCTTACTCAGAATAAGACAATTTTGACTAGTTATGGAAAATTAGGCTTATTTGTGTTTTTGCGGCGTGTTCTTGTGTGATCTTGCCACAGAAACTGCCTTTGTTGGGGGGAACATGTCCGTGATGCCACCGGAGGCTCTGCCTGCAACACGTTGCACAGTGCATTCGTGCACATCTGGAGCACTAGACTGTAAAAACTGTATTTGTCCATTTGTTGTTTGGATGTGTTTTCGTGACTGTAAACAGATATAAGGAGCCGTAATTTTATGATACAGTTTCTCTAATTCCTAAAGACAGTCTGCACTTTTTTGTTTGTTTTACTGAAACTATAAACATCAATAAATGTTTGATATCATAATTTAAAAAAACAAAAGCAAAAACTGTCTTTTATTACTGTACTTACAGTCTTCTGCACGGTTAGGTCCAGAAGTATTTGGGCAATAACGGTTTTTAAAATTTTGCCTTTAGACACTACAACAATGAAAAAATAAAAAATGAGCTTTTATTTAAGGTATTTCACAAAATTATGACGTTTACTTTTTAAGATTTACAGACTTTTTAGGCAAAGTGCCTCTATTTTTTTTAGAAGTTTAAAAGTATTTGTGCAGTGACATAGTTGTAAATTAACCATCATTTTTGAACACGCACAACCAAACCTTTGACTGATTGTCTCTGGAGCTCATGGACGTCACCAGCCTCGAGATGCTTTTCCAGACGTTCTCTGCAGCCTCCTTCAGCAGCTGCTTTTTAGTGTTTTGTTTTGTTGTTTTTTTTTTAAGTTTTATTTTCAATAATTGAAAAATAAACTGCACTAGGTTGAAATCAGGCCATCAAAATCCTGGTTTAAGCTAAACAAAGAAATTGTTTCCAGAACATGAGAGCTTTTGTTTTAAAGAGGTTTTATGTTAAAGTCTACTTTGGCTTTCCCTTAGACATCATATAAGTACCTCCAGTCACAAGCTGCCAAATTCCAACTCAGAACCGAATATCACCTTCAGATCTTTATCTTCTTTATTTGACTTGTATCAAGGTATCAAAGTATCGAGGGAATAGACCATCCACGAACAACTAACCTCTGTTTTGTTCAACTGTTCAAATACTTTAGAGCTTCTGAACGCAGAAACTGTTCAAATGTATTGTGGTGGTGTATAAAGATGATCATAAATCATAGTAGCTCTGTCATTGTCCAAATACCTCTGGACCCAAGTGTGACAAGCTGCGTTTATGTAAATAACTGTATATCAATGCTTTGAATTTCGTCTGTGTTGATACTTCGTGGGTATTTTTGTGCAGATGTATAGCAGAGACTTTATTCAACATGTATATATGTACAGCACGATATTGTTCATGGTGAGAAAAATAACATTACCCAGCTACTTACCACTGTAGTGCCTTTTCATGCAGTTTATCTCAGTATTTCTCTGAACCTCCTGCAGGTTTGCTTGTAAAAATATAGTACCACACATGTTTACTGATCTGTGTTTTATTCCAGAAAGGGTCAAAAGGTTGTGCCTCAATGAAAACTACAAAGCTTTTTTGACACTTAACATTGTGCTGCAAGAAAGTGATGTCTCATTTATAATAGTTTATAATAGTTGAGAGAAAGCTCCACAAGTCTGGACTTTCTAGACTGCTTTTATGTGCAGGTGGAGAGTGATAATGTTGTCTTTTCTTACTTTAAAGTGACATGAATGTTTCTGTTGCAGGTTCCCCTTCACTACATCAGTGCACATTTCTGGTTTAAACACCCCACAACAACACCAAAACCAACAATATTTTATATAGATATATATCCTGTCAGTGGCCTTTATATCCAGTGTAATCTATAGATTGTTAAAAATGCCTTGCTAATAGTCCATCCATCCATCCATCCATCCATCCATGAACAGTGAGTCTCCACATTAAGTACATTTTGTGTACGTTCCTTCATGTCACTAAAACAACTAAAGCATAGACACAGTAGGAGTGTCCCGCTGTGACCTTCGATCATTTGGGGCCTTTGTAACGTAGTTTCGCTTTGATTGAACCGCATCTGTGACGTCTGAATGCCGGTGTCCCACTTGGACCCTCTGCTGTATTTTACTGTTTGGGATTTAGCGGCATCTTGTGGCAGAGATTGCAAACTGCATGTGACGCGTTGGCTCTAGTGCCAGTTTGTCCGCTTTGGGTTATTGTAGTTAAGTGTCACGTAATAAGAGAAATATAACTTGAAATTTTTTTGGAAATAAATGTATTGTTATAAATATCACATTTCTGCCTCAAAAAGTCATCCGATAAGAATCCGGACACATGAGATCCAACATGCCTAAATTAAAAAGCAACTTCTTGCAGCTCATTGTGCAGATCAGTAAGGTATAGTTAACTGACATCAAATGCCCTTCCTATTTGTGAACGGTAACTGACTACCCACCGCTCCACGGACACACTTGTTGAGAATAATTGAGGTACAAAACGTTTTTTACAGACAGATTAGTGCAGTTCAGTTTGGAGGAATCATGTTAGGCTCAGCGCATTTGTTTAACTTCAGCTACCTTGAAAAAGAATACACAAGAATAATATATATATACCGAGAAAGAGGGAGAGAAATCTTTTTCAGAGTTATGTTGGCTTATTGTGACTTATACTTTTTTGACTTGACTGGTAAAATACAGAGTAGTCAATATTTTAGGTCACTTTTCTTTCTATGTACAGAACCACATTGTGAAAGTTACATCGCTCAACTACGCTGTAAGTTTGTTAATCGTAGTAAAAAATCTGGCAGTAGACGGAGATTACCTTGGGCAGATGGATAAGTTGGGTTATAAATGTTTTCAGTGTGTTATTATTGTGTGTGTGTACACTGTTTTTGATTTAACATATTTATCCTAGTTGTATTTCAAATCAAGAATTTACCATGGTTCCTCACAAAGTCAAGATTTGTTGTGCTACTGTCATTCCTTTGTAAATGCTTTAGTTCTTTAGTTATACATTGGTTTTAAGTTTGATTTAGCATTTTAATGCAGCACAAAGAAACTTTACATCATTTTTACTTTAGGGTGTCCCCCTGCAGGTTACATTGCTTTTATGAAATTGATCTGGTCTCTTGCTTGGTCATGCTTTTCGTAAATAAAACTTTTAAAGTGTGTAATTGTTGTAATAAATGTGTCATATTTGTCTTTACCTTGAAATCATCAAAGGTGTCAGCCAGTCACTTTTACAACTGCATCTAAGTGGGCCAAGTGTTGGCAAAACAGCCATCAGAACCGTGAATGGTGATGCAGACCCTTTATTACACTGTACTTTTGTAAACCAGATGATAGTAAACTTAAATCAAGTCCAGGGATAATTGCATCAGACAGATGGATGATATTTACAGCACTTGATCACCATAAAGGTTAAGTACCAGGACTTGACACCTGATCCTGAGCAGCTTCAGGTCTCAATGCTGCAGCCACAAAGTAATATTACCGGTACTACTATTACTGTTACAAACGGATGCGGTTCTCCGCTGCTTTAATGTTTATGTAGGCTGAATAAGTCAATGTAAGAAGACAATCAATGTCAACTCCAGAATTAATAAAATAAATAAAATAAAAAAAAAACATAAATAAAAAAATGACTTTAACCCTTTGGTGTGAAATATGAAGTCATGCTTTAAATCTACATTCTTTCTAATGGCCAGCAGGGGGCGAAAAAGGTGTAAGTGTAAGAAATAAAAAACTTCTGACCACAAATTATTCTTTCTTTTATTTATTTTTCAAATCTTTAAATAGCTAATGTTGACTTCGTAAACTGCACTCAAAGAAATATTTAGGTATAATTTTTAAGAGTTGTGTATTTCAACTGCATACTGCAATAAATATGACAAAGATCAAGTTTATTTTTATAACACATTTAAAAAGAATAACGTAAGTACTTTACAATCAGATAACAATAACACAGAAGTCATCCATCCATCATCTATACCCGCTTACTCCTTCTCCGGGTCTGTCGGAGCCGATCCCGACACACAGCAGGGGAACGGCAGGGGTCCACCTGGACAGGTCCCCAGTCCATCGCAGGGGACAGCATGCAAACTCCACACAGAAAGACCCTCCTGCTAGGAATCGAACCAGGAACCTTCTTGCTGTGAGGCAACAGTGCTGACCACTAAACCTTAAGTCACGTTCTAACTCTCAACATCTGGATGATTACACAAGCAGTTTTACATGAATCTAGAACCCACAACTCTGACGGAAAAGAGTTGGTACCTGGAACGACCACTTCCAGGAACCAGCCATCCTACGAGACGTCTTCAACAACAAAAGTCCCTGCTTGCTGCTTTTCCTCAGATGAAGCAGATGAAGCAGATGAAGCTCACTGTTGTGATGCATCTTCATAATTCATCATGAACCGGTGCTAAAAATATTTATTATTGTACTTTAAGTTTAGGCTTCAGATGTTCCTTTCTAATAAATGTAGTTGGAGCTGACTCAGGTGAACCTGACTGCTGCTATAGGCCTGGACTGCTGGGGAACCTCCCATGATGCACTGGGCTCTTTACTCCGCCCGTAAATGTCATTATTATTGAATATTGTTGTCTTCTGTGTCTCAGAGGCAGATCTGTGTTTGCTGGTCTCTGTTTCCTGTCAAGGAAGGTGTTCTCCTCCCTGGTTCTGGCCCTGGCCCTGGTTCTGGTTACGGTTCTGGTTCTGGCCCGGGTCCTGGTTCTGGTCCTGGTTACGGTTCTAGTTCTGGTCCTGGTTCTGATGGAGGTTGTGCAGCATGGAGGACTGCAGCAAAGTCCAGATCAGTACAATCTGTGAATGGATTTTCTAAATGAAATGAACTAGAGTGACGTGAATATAATTTAACTGAATTCAGACTTTGTAAGGCAGCTGTAGCTCAACGTTAAATTCAATCCAGTCCAATTCAGCTTTATTGATAAAGCGCCAAATCACGACAAGTGACAAAAGACGAGGAGAAAGAAGAAAGAAAACGTACCTTCCTGATGAATCGGGGCGGTCACCTGCGTGTTTCAGAAGGTCTGCATCAAGCAAACAAAACAACTGAGGACAATGCAGAAACCACCAAATCTGGCCCCAAAAATCAAGTAAGGTAAAGTTAATCCAAACCATAAATCAATAAGGCATACAGCTTGGTGTTTGGATCAATGGCAGAAGGTCATGTGATGAGAAGATCGTCAGAGAAGGAAAAGCAGTGCTGAAACGCTGCCTCTGACACGTCTAATGCCTGCCGTCCAAGCCGGCGGTGGTCCTGGGATGCTGGTCAGCTGCAGCTTCAACAAATGAGGTCAGCTGGGGTTTTCCATCATTAGGTCAGTGGGCGTATCCAAGTGGACAATGTCAGGATTCATCACGCTCAAACTGTGAAAGAAGGTCCAGGGAGCATGAGACACGTTCACCTCAGTCTGAACTAAAGTCTTCGAGACGTGTTAGAGAACAGTTTACAGAGCAGTGACTCCCCCATCAGCAGCACCAGATCTTGGTGACAAATTCATGCAGCTTTGGATTAAAACTAAAAATGTTTGAATGTAGAGTAAAAACCTCCCGTCCTCCAGCACCAGTTAAACCGACGAAGACGTAAATGCAGCGAAACTGGTGACACAGAATAAAGTCCATCTGTTCTTTGAGGCAACACTGACATCAAACAGACCTGAGCCAACAAGTTAAAGACATTTATTGTTGACATTTTCACAATATACAAAAAAAATCCTCTTATGTGCACATAAAAGATAAAGTGGTGCAGTGAAAGAGATAAAGAGGAGCAGCTCACATTTTACATTCAGCCAGAACACAAACTGCTGAATCCACGAAGTCACCTGAAACTAATCCAGACAGGAAAGTCAAGAAATCAGTGCAATAATCAACAATAAACAATCAATCACATGAAAAGAAACAGTAGTGAAAACCAGTGTCATGCAGTGCAGTACATACTAAAGAGTTGAGCAGCTTTTGTGGCACCGGACTTTTCCTCATGTCTGTGTTGATGAACATTCAAAGGAAAAGTGTTTGATGGGATAAGAGCCGCTAATCCATAAACTGTTCACAGTTGCCTCGTCCAACCTCCTTAAAGAGCTTCAACACAAAAACGCAGCTCGGATTCCCGATTCCCGATGTGAGGAAACCCTCAGGTCAAGCCTTTAACGCACGTCCATCCACAGAGGCGTCTTAACGCACAAGTTCACCAGTTACAAAATCAGAATAAGAGAACAATCATCAGAAAGTCTTTAACGACAGCAAATCACATGAACACAGAAAACTATTTACAAGGTACAGCGTTGTTTACTTTATTTAGTCACAAAGTTTGGCTACAGACCTTTCAAAAACTTCAACTATCTATCGAGTTCAGAACAGCAGATAAGTATTTCTTTTAGACTAACAGCAACGTCTTTGTCCGACATCAACATCGTACTGGCTTCGTAAGGCCTCCACTCAAACACCACAAAGGAGAGAACTGTGACATGACGGATGAAGAGATTGTCGCAACGCTGTCGTTGACGGGTCCACAGACCCGGAGCAGAGGCGCTGATTGTCCAGCCCGTTCCCCGCGTCACACAGCGCCCCCTGTGGGCTGCTGTTGGCGCTGCGCTGCTTTCGCCGCAGGTCAGACTGAGCGGAAACGCCTTCATGAAGCATCACAACCACTAAATTTATCAGCTCCGTTGTCGATGCCGGTGGCTGCTGAACACGCGCAGAGCCATCGACAACAGGACATAAAATATGAGACATTTATTTTGACTCGCAGTTGCGTGAAGCTGTATCAGTATAATTTAAAATGAGTGTATATAGTCTGGATGTCCATCCCTCCGAGACACATCTGGATATTTACAGGCAGGAAGTTGACTCTTTCTGGATGAAATTTTACATTTCTTCATTGTCAACTTAAAAATAGAAGCAATAGGTTTAAACTACAGTTACTTAATCCTTGTGACTTGATTATATTAGAAATAACATCATTTTGAAAAGAAAACAAAACCACAAGTGCAACCTTTTACAACCTTTTGACCCCTTAAAGTACCTTCGTAAAAACGAGGTTGGTCTTTTTAAGAATCCTCTAAGACGATGTCGTCCCAGCTCAGTCCCGCCCTCCTGTCCTCATTTGCAGCCTGTTTGGACGACTGCATGAAAATGAAACACTATCTGAATGCTGCAGGAGTTGTGGGACAGGATTTCATCCTTTTCGTGTGTCAGACATGCTTCAGTGTTTCCTGCTGAAGGAGATGATGAAGAATCTTTGAACCCTAACAACAGGACGGGACCCGCTCTCATCAGCCTTTGGGCCATTTCACTCACTTTTTGAAAGAAAAAACGCCGTCTTTAGAGCAGCACAAGAGTGTCTTTCATGTTAAGCCTTCCAACTTCATTTGAGGGAATATTTGCTTGCTTTTAGAAAGCATCATCTCCTGTCCCTGCTATTCACAAAATAACTTTGGACTCACATGGCAGCGGCCTCTGACCAGCATTTTACAGAAATATGTCACATAAACAAGGATGGAGCCGGCTCTCGAGCTGCAGTGGACGTCGTGGCAGAGGTGACTGATCCCCGGGTGCCACTGAGAGCGGACGCTCCCGTCCAACGCAGCAATGATGGAAGGAAAAAAGAGTGGCGCGTGTAGTAAACATGACAAGACGACCACACCTGTAGGAGAAGCACACAGCTAAAAACTGCAAAAGCTCCTTTGTGCTGCTTTAAGACGAAGTCTGAGAACATTGTGGAGCTTCAGGGGTTATTTGTTCTCCAGATGTACAAACAATTAAAATAAAAATAAGACATCGTATTTGTTTGTAAGACTGTAGCAGCCTGGCCTGTTAAACAGAACCGTATCAACACTGAAACTGAAAACACTTTCATTTCAAAAAAGGGACAAAATACGACAAAATGCATGAATACGAGATCCTATAAAATAGATGTTTGAGTAAAAATTATTTTATACATCAGTTCCAGTCCTTAAATAAAATCACTCTACTATATTCTTTAGTTTTTAAACTAGTCCTTTTACGTGAAAATCACCCAGACAATGTTTACGGGGACTCGTGAGAAGACAGAACTGCACTGAGAGGACGTGACTCTCTAATTATCATTATTGGCCAAAATGAAAAACTTCACTAAGCTGTACAGCTTCTTCTTAGACTGAACCACGTCAGCGTTTGGAGATATCAGAATAAAGATGTGTGTAGTTCACAAAGCAAAAACTGACATTTTTAATGCTAAAATGCTTTTCCTGCTAAAAAACAACGATACATCTAAATGCCCGTAAAACAAGACAAGTAAAGCAGATTTTTCACCAAGTCCATGTGAAATGTTAGTAAAACACGCAAACACTTACTCTTTGACACTAACTGATCGTATCTTTAAAGACGAGTTAAAGTACTCTGAAGGCCTCCTGGTTTAAAATCACTGATTTAGAAGCATCATAAAAGCACTTTAATAACCCTTTTTTGTATTTTGCAGTTTTGTTTTGAAATGAAAAGACAAATTAAATGTCAAAATATTTGTTCTGTGCATAAAGGCACTTCTGAAGAAAACGCCGGGATTCAGATCGATGAGAAGCGTCAGCTGTGAAGCCAACTCAGCCTCTGCAGGTGACGCGGGAAAAACTCCGCGAGCAGTCAAGGTCTCACCTGTGGACGGAGAGCTCAGTTCCCCTCCCCCGAACAAACCTGCAACTGCTCATCTCGCCGTGCTTGTTTTGCACGCATGTCGAGGCCAAATGCCACAAACTGCAGAACATGAATTACAAAGTTTCGCCCGAAAAACGTGCTGTGAGGTTTCTGGCTGTGTGTATCATCATTTAAAATTCGAACAACGTGGAAACATCCTGCAGGAGGCTTCAGAAGAGGCTCTGCCCTTAAAGAGGAGGATCAGGATCACAGCAAAATATAGAGTCAATGTCCACGTAAAACACTGAATTCTCCACCAAGCAAAGCAAAACTCAATGCAACCAAAGCACGCAGACATTAAAATTCATTTTCATGCAAGTAAATAAACTCATGGTCAGACATGAGTTTAAAAGTTGACATTTTTGTACTGACGGCTGTTTGAAACGTCTGAGGAGTTGTAGTTGACAGAGCTCAGTGTCAGTCAGGATCAAATCCTGCAGTTTGTTGGGTTTTTTCACATTAATACTGCCTGCTTGTCTTCATCTCTGTTTCTGCTGTTTTTAAGCAGTCGGAGCTCGAACAGGAGATGACGCCAGGCCATGACACATCAGGAGCGCAGCGTTCACGTGTTCATCACCACTGAAACGGAGTTGGGGAGTCTTTGTGCTGTTCCAGCTCCTTCTTCAATCAAAACTTCACATCCTTAAACGGTCGTCATAGCAACTCGCCTTTAAAAGGTCACTCCAGGTGTTCAGTGCTGCAGCTTCATGATTCTTCACGAGGAGACGTCTTCAAACGCTAGGTACTACCCCCCCCCCCCCCCAATCAGCCACGTGGACGGGTCCACTCCAGCATTCACATCAGCCCAACAGCAGCTTACACGTGTGTATTTAAAGAAGGACGCAGTGAAGAGTCTAAATACGTTTAGATGGACTGGAATGGTGGAATGGTGCGAGTGAGCCGACCCGGCCTGGACTGGTCCGGTTGTGTCGCCAGCAGACGAGTTTTACACCAACATGATGATATTTACAGACGGATCGATGCGTTGACACGTTTCAGCCTGGAAACGCCAGATTATCCCGCCAACGTTTCCAGCTGCTTCCGGATCAGCGACTCAGCTTTTGGCAGATTGGGCTCAGACGAGTGGCTGTTCTGGGTCGCTGGAGTTCAGTTGGGTTTCCATCGTGACATCATCCAGGTGCGGTTCGAGGAACGGGTCAGAGAAGGTGGTCATCGGGACGAGAGCGGGGGCGGCGGGTTTGGGGGCGGCGGTTCCGAGTGGGTCGGCGGACGAGGCGTCGACGCTGGCGGCGCTCAGGTGGCCGGGGTCTCGGCCTGCAGGCTGGACATGCGGATCTGCGAGCTGCTCTTGCTGAGGATGGACAGCTGCGTGCCCCCGTTCACCCCACTGCTCGCAAGCGAAGGATGCCGGTGCTTCAGGTCCACAGCAAAGTACCTGTTCACCGTCCAGCTGCGCCATTTCCTCTTGATCTCCGATTGCACCTTGAGGGATATACTTCACAAGGTCATTATTAATGGACCTGTCTGAAGTAGACAACCGCACTGACCGACTGCGCTGCACATGCACCAACTAAACGTGCTTTTACATCCACTCAGCTGAAGGCTGCTGTAACAAAACACACAACTGCAAAACTATTTCTACTCATTAAAATCTCCCGGCTGCGTCGTAAACTATTTGGATGCGTGCAACACAAAGTTTAGTAACATTTTCTGGGGAGATGCCTGCAGCCAGCTGTTAAAACTGAGCTTTAGAAATGTGGTTAAAAAGACACGTTTGTCCTGCATCTCTATTATGTATTAGGATTTAAACATGTGATGTGAGGTAGTAATGTTCAGGGCCGTTTTTAATTTATAGTGCTTTAGATGTGACGCTGTTGATCATTTAAATTGAGATTTACCTCTCCATTCAGGAAGCAGTAGAGGACGGCGACCACGAAGCCCTGGAAAAAACACACGTGGTCCAAACATGAGACTTCAAACCTCACAGCAACTGTAGCGTGCGTGGTGAAGACTACGCCCTGCTGTTACTGGAGTTTTTTATCTCGCATTTCAGTATAGTGTCTCCGTGGTAACGCCCTCTGGGATGTGCACGTAGAGATGCATGTGATAAGACAGCTGCAATGTTTGCACTTCAATACAATTTTTTTTATAGCTTTTTGTCACCAAATTATGGCTTCAGGTTAAAGTAAATAAGACTGAGCTTGTAAATGAATGCTCTAAAGTTGTTCCTGTTTGTAGTTGAAATTAAACTTTGTCATGAGAAATGAATCTGGGAAACTGAAGTTTCTGCAGAAGTAAGACAGAATTTAACGTGCAGAAGATGAACGTTTAAAAACAACAAAGAAACAGTGACGCTGGACGAAGAAAAGAAAAGAAAAGAAAAGAAAAGAGAAGAAAAGAGCTGTTCGCAGATGCACATAAATAAATGAAAACAACTTCTGCTTGTACAAATTTGCTGTCATGAGTTTGAGTTTCACTCTAATATTAAATATTAGTGTAAGTTTTGACTGTCTTTGTACGTCAAACTGATCAGAAGGCGCCAACGCCTGCTGCCTCTGCTCACGTTTCGGTTGACTGGTGCCGATATGGTGCCGACAGACAAAATGATGCCGTTTCCATACAGTCCGTGGCCACTGTACCCGGGTACACCGGGTTTACCTGATTGAGGGGCTGCAGGGGGTTCAGTCTCTGGCTGAATCTGCCCTCTGATTGGCACTTTGACGTGTCACTGAGTTGTCACTGTTCAGACTGACGTACAAGATCAGGCTCCAAATTCACACTCGTATGTGGAAGCTTGAGCTCTGAGTTTTTACGCTTTATGTCAGTAAAAAGGTGTTGAAGTCGTAAGGACAAAGTAAATGTCTGGCACCAAAAGTGTGTGGTGTAAAAATTCACAGTGCAGCTTTGGCTTAAAACATTTGAAGATTGGTGAACCTCTGTGGTCCTCATGCTCAGCAGACGTTGGCCCGGCTCATCATCACGATTACTCTGATTTCAAAGCTGAGAGTGAAGGTAGGTGGTACTCATAAATACTAAATGTTACGCGTGTAACAGTGACACAAGACTTTCATAATTCATTTATGTGCAAAGAAGTGAGGGTTTGTGAGATCTGAGCTCAGACAGAAGAAGTGAGACCTGAAAGGATCCGAGGCCGAGCTCAAACACCAGACGCTCCCTCTTGCTGACTTTCTCAGGAGAAAAGGCAAACACAGTGTAGTGGATCCCGAACAGGGGGATGAGCAGCAGCGTGGAGCGGGCCAGCCTCCTGCAGAACAGCACACGAACAGATGGGTGGGCTCGCAGATGTGCTGGAGGGTCCCAGTCTGATACGCATTTAACATTTTTAATCAGCAATCAATTAGTGCATGTGGTAAAACTCCCAGCACTCATCACATGACTGACGAGTCTGTGATTGGCAGAATGATCATGTTTATCCCGCAATGATGAGCGTTATATGCTGGTATTCTAATATTTTTTAAGATATTTTAAGAATATTTTCCAGTGATTTGGTGGCTTTTACCATCAAAACTGCAAAGAACCGATGTGAAACCTGCATCAACATGTCAAGTAAATGTTCTTAAGCTTTGTGTTCCAGCAAAACCTGCAGATGCTCACAAGAGAATAATCCACCAAGCGTCCGCTGGAGGACAGTTGGTGATCAGCCGCAGCTCTTCATCAGGTCAGAGCGAGCCTGGGAAACCCTGGGAATGCCTGGGAAACCCTGGGAATGCCTGGGAAACCCTGGGAATGCCTGGGAAACCCTGGGAATGTCTGGGAAACCCTGGGCAAGTCTGGGAAACACTGGGCAAGCCTGGGATAGCCTGGGAAAGCCTGGACAAGCCTGGGAATGCCTGGGAAAGCCTGGGAATGCCTGGGAAACCCTGGGCAAGCCTGGGAAACCCTGGGCAAGCCTGGGAAAGCCTGGGCAAGCCTGGGAAAGCCTGGGCAAGCCTGGGAAAGCCTGGACAAGCCTGGCAAAGCCGATAACTTTGCACTCATCCATTTTAACGGGTTTAATGGCGACCTCATCTGGATATAAACTGTAGATGATGCTGGGTTGTCTTCAGACATTCAAGTTTCTAGACGTGGCTCCGAACTATCAGGAAACTACAGCAAATGCATTAAAAGGCCTTTCAGATTGACTGAGACAGAGTCTGGTTCTGCCAGCGGTTTCTTCCGTGAAAAGGGAGTTTTTCTTTCCACATTTGGCCGGTGCTTGCTCAGGACGGGATTGTATCAAAGAAAAGATTTCATTCAGTCAGCTGATTATTGCTATTAATGTTCTTTTTATTGGCTTTGAATTAATGAGACACATTTGGAATTAGTTTAACTGTATTATCAAAGGGCCTTAAGATGATTTTAGTCATGATTTGGTGTTAAATAACGGTGAATTGATTTGACCAGGCAGTAAACAGTATATGCTGGTCTCCTCCTGGAGGTTGGGAAGCAGCACAGAAGAAAAGGAAATCCAGGATGTAAAACTGGACGCCAGTTGCTGGGAGATGAGAACACTTTTCAGAAAGTGTGTAGGAAATATTAACTGCTTTTCTGAGATGGATGCAGGCATTATCTTTCTACTTGTCACCAAAGAAGGGTCTGGCTTCAGATGTGCTGATGAGGAGACGCTCTTCGGCGAGGAGGACGAGGGTGTGCGGGGTGGTGACATCCTCACACATACACAGGAGCTGCATCTGTACACCGTTCCCGTATTTTGGAGTTATGCTGGGTACTAGCTACTAGGAGTACAGCAGATTACAATTATATGGATGTGACATGACTACTTTAAAATATTTGTATGCATATTTTTATTACTTTATAAAATGACAGTGAAGAAAGTAAGGTGTAATTAAAAAGAGATACTGGAATCTTGACTTTCCAGCACGTATTTTAGAAAAAAACGGTTCATTCGTTTTTTTTTTGTTAAGTGTACACAAAGGCATGAATTAGAAAAGTACTTACAGGTAAATACTGGATTCATTGCCACCAATATCTGGAGACTGCAGCTTCTGGACCAGGATAATGATGATGCCGATGAAGAGCACAAAGTTGATCTGCAGACATAAACATCATGTCATGATAACCAACAAATCTATCTTTGATAAAGGAGGGATTGCTTTTATGCCACGTCTTCGTACCATGATGGAGGCCAGTACAGGTCCCTTAATCACCCACCAGATGGCGGCGTTGTCGTTCATGTCCCAGCACCTAAGCGAGAACAACATTTAGAACAGGAAGAGACAAACCTCAGCATGACACACTGCTCATCACTGATTCACAACAGACCCAATGTCATCGAAATGCAGTCTCAGCACCGCCCAGATCGTCACACACACCGTCGGGGTTCCTGTTGTGACACACACATGGTGAACACTCACTGTGGGAAATCTCTGATCAGTCAGACTATGTGCCGTGTGCTCCATGCCTCACCCCAGCCAATGATGATGTACCAGTAGAAGTATCTCTTCTCAGGGAAGAAGGTCTCCACAAGTAAAGTGAAGAGATACAGACCCTCAATGAAGAGCCAGAAGTAATTGGAGAGGACGCAGTAGTGGAAGAATATCATCACTGCTCGACACGCCAGCTTCAAGAGGACAAGCATGACGGAAATGCACCATATGTGTGTTAGGAAGCATGAGGAAAGTGCAAACAGGCTGTGTGTGTGTATGTGTGTGTAACTCACAGTGTGTATGAAACAGTGATCGCTGTCCTCCTCGGCGTACAGCACGCCGTCTTTGATGAAGACAGAAATAGCTCGCAGGATGAACGACACAAAAAGGTTCATATGAATGAAGTTTCTGGTACAGTGCAGCTTCCTGAGAGGAAACCAAGACACGGAGTGATGGATGCTGAGTAGTTTACGCATCTTTGCCAGAATTAAATCAGAGCAGGGAAGGTTGAGGATGTTAATTATAAACATGTAAGGCATCGCTGCTTCCAAATACTGGAAAAATCTGGAAAACGGAAAGTGCAATTTAAAGTAACTCAGTGATTCTTAGATTTAACTTTGGCTTTTACGTCTGCGGTTTACAGTATAAACTGTAGATTCATTTCTGCAGCAAAGTTGGACATTTTCACCAGTCAGACTAGCCAGCCAGATGTATCTCAATGGATTTAACTACTTGATGATAGGAAGATTATAGTAAACATCTGTGTTTTCCTCTTTCAACTACTTCCTACATTTAAACCCTAAAAATCTCACCTGAACCTGCACAAGATGACCATGGCAGTGGTGAGAGAAACCAAAGAGGTGCTGTAGCCCACGGTATACAGAGCCTTCACCGACACAAAATACAAGTCCTGAGAGGGAAACACAAGGAGATCGCGATGAGAAGTGAGTGACGTGAAGCTCTGCGTCCGCCGCTGCCGCTGTGGTGAACTCACCGGGTGGCTGCTGTTTCCCTCCTCATTCATGCACGCATCGATGTAGTGGGGGAAGGTCTCAGACCAGCCAAACTCAGTGCAGTTACGACTCACTTTGCCCAGTTCTGTGGACACACAACACATCATTTGATACACATGCTTATCCCTCAGGGTAAGTCGAGCTTTATTTTACAGCTTCTACAGATCTCTGAACTGCTGCTCCATTGTTTCCATTGTATTGTAGATGCAGAAGTTAACTCTTTAACCAACTCATTTCACCTTTGGCCGTTCAGCTTTTCACCGTTTCTTCACCAGTTACATTGTTTGAATTGTCTTTTTTCTCCAAGTATCAGACTCTAACTTCAGACATTTCCGTAGTACCTCCTGTGAGCCCACCACTTGCAGGAGGGCCAAGTGGGTTAGGTGGTATGTGGCATGGACGGCAAATGAAGTTGTGGGCCTTTGTCAGCTGAATTTGGCTCTCGGATACACAAAATGTCACTATGTCAATATGAGCCTAAACTTGTGTGTCAGGTTGCGAGGTACCAGCTACCGGTGCCTTCAGCTTGGGGAGCAGGTGCTAACTGTTATTTGTGCCTATGCACCAAATGGCAGTTAGAAATACCCAGGCTTCCATGAGTACGGGTCCTGGACTATCCAGTCCCTCTAAAAGGCAGAGAGAGAGTGTGTTTCTCATTGTAGTAAGCTGGATTTATTCTTGGTGAGAGCTGGACTCCGTCACAGCTGTGCTTGTTCCAGATGATGTTGTCCTTCTGGCTTCATCAAGTCAGGACCTTCAGCTTTCCTTGACGCAGTTCACAGCGGAGTATGAAGTGGCAGGGAGTTTGCACCTTCAAATCTGAAGACCAGGGTTCTTTGTTGGTAAAGGCTGAAATGCCCTCTCCAGGTAGGGGACATGGTGCTGCAGAAAGCTGAGGAGTTTAAGTATCTAGGGGTGTTGTTCACGAGTGAGGGAAGAATGCAACAGGAGATTGACAGGCGGATCGATGCAGCATCTTCAGCAATGCAGACTCTGTAACATTCTGTTGTGGTGAAGAGAGAGTTGAGGCAAGACTTTCTGTTTACTGGTTGATCTACGCTCCTGCTGTCATATTTGATCATGAGATGGGGGTTGAGACTGAAAGAATGAGATCACAGGTGGCTGAAATGGATTTCCCTTGTTGGGTGGACAGCAGGACTCTCCCTTAGAGACAAGATGATTAAAGTTTGGCCATCCAGGAGAAACTCTGAGTAGGAAACTCCTCCAACATCGAAAGGACCAAGCTAAGGTGGTTTGAGACCCCTGGAGAGGATGCTCCCTGGATGCCTTCCTCAGGAGGTATTTCAGACATGTCCAAGTGGCAGGAGGCCCTGTGGAAGAACCAGGACATGCTGGAGAGATTATATCTCTTGGCTGGCCTGGGAATGGTTTGGCATTTCTTCTGAGGAGCTAGAGAAGGTGGCTGGGGAGGGAGGTCTAGGGATCTCTGTCCCTGTGACCTAACCTTGGCTAAGCAAGGTTAATGAATAAATGAATAAATATGATGGATGGATGGATGGACTGAAGGATGGATGGATGGAAGGATGGATGGATGGATGGATGGATGGATGGCTGGATGGATGGATGGATGGATGGCTGGATGGATGGATGGATGGATGGATGGATGGATGGATGGATGGATGGATGGATGGATGGATGGATGGACGAACATTTAAATATCACTTTGTTCTCCTTTAACAGATTATTTGCAGATATGATATAAATACTGATTTTAAAGACCCAGAATACTTTGTAAACATGTTAAAAACTAGAAATATTTTCCACATAAATTGTTTTGCAGTTTCACTTTTAGAAAAGCCTACATATTTGCAGGTGTAACCTTCATCCTGTAAGAAATGCAGTCATAAGGAAAATTATCGATGGCTGTGTAGAGCAACAAGAACTGACCATAGTCTTCCTCACTCATCAACTGAGAGAAGAGTTCAGGACAGTTGACCTCAACCACGTCGCCGAACTTTGCTGGCTGCCAACATGTCAGATTATCCCAAAACCATGGGCAGTCTGAGGAGAAGGACAAGAACCCAGAATCTCTGTTTTACTTTAAACAGTCAAGCAAGACAATATGATCATCACTGTGGCATCAACTCACATCTCTTACATTGTGTCCACTGACATTTCTGGTATTTCTGAACTAGCGATTTTGGCATGTTTATTCAAACCTGCAACACTGACGTTTGTGAGGAACTCAACAATATAGCACGTATGCCACGATCCTGATCATCAGTGTTTTTATGCATAAACTTTGTATTCATTTTGTGATTTGACATATTGGCACATACTGTTTTGAATTATGAGTGTATTTTGCTGTTTTGTGTGTGTGTGTGTGTGTGTGTGTGTGTGTTTTAATATACAGCCATTGACAACAGGCCTTACGTTCAAGGCTTGTAAAGTCTAATATATTTGATAGATGCAAATTCACTCTCGAGTCAGATTTTTGCTTAAAGAGCTGCATATATTGTGTTTTTACTATTTGTTTGTTTAGGTTAAAGAATCACAAATCACTTGTTTAGGTTTAGGAAAACTGCTCTGAAAGACACATTCATTGTCTTAATGCAGCTCACTGAAGAAATGTGCAGAAATATATGTTACACTGTTCAAATCATTGACGTCTCTGAGATGACAGAGGTCCTGAAAACTGCAGAATGTGATGCAGCTGACTTGAGATCAGACTCAGTAATGTGATGTTAACTTTATTTTGTGCAGCTCCAGCTGCCACCGCGGACGAGCAGACAGAAGAAGAGAAGATGGAGCAGAAATCAGCAAACACGCTGAGAAGTGCAGCTCGTTCACTGCTTTTAGCTGGTTAATGTTGCAATGCTTTTTAAACTTCTACATCTGCTTTCATGCAGTATTTCACTACATTTGTGTTTCACTCTGGTCAGACAGTAAATCATGGAATAGAAATGAGAAAAAAATCTGTGCATGCACCTAAATTGTTCGTTTTGTTCCTCCAGAAGTTGCCCAATGTGACTTTCAAAGTGAGGGATTTTTGTTGAAGGACTATCATGTGTTCGCATAACCTTTCCATATTTTGTATATTGGGTAGAATTTGCCGCCAATTTAACTATAAAAAGTACATTTGTAATGCTATATTATGAATCTCAACCAATAAAAATTTAAAGCACCTAATTTGACTAAGTACTTGCTGGTGAATACCCCTAAACAAATGAGTAAAAAAAGTATTAAAAAGGGTCTCACGGTTTGGACGGGTGTCAAACCCAAACCTTCATTGTAATTCGTAACTCAGAAAACAAGGTCGAGGAGGAGCCTTTGCTCTGAGCATCCCTCACTGCAGTCCTCCCCTCATCCGTCATCATTTCTGCGTGACAGACACCCGTCACTCACTGATCATCTTTAATTTCCACAGCAGTCAATCAAGAAACACTGTCAAGCCGAGCTTTAATAGCCTCTCCATCTCTAAAAAGAGCAGCACACAGTAAAACATCAGGCTTAACTGCATCTGCTGCATTTCTTTGTTTCTAGTTTGTTTTTTATGCAGAAAACTCAAGCACAGAAACAGAAAGCAAATGCTCTAATGATCTCTCTCTGCAGACAAGCAGGTCAGTGTCAACTACAGATTATAATAAAATTATCTGCTGCTCATTAGTACCAAGACCCTGAAGATGTTCTGGACATTAATCCCTGTGTTCTTTTATTTTAATTAGCTCATGTGAAAACTGTCACAAAGAGTGGTTAAGGTGAAGGCAAAGAATTAAAAGCTAAAACAAAAGACAGTTTGAACAACCTACCAAATTCAGGATTAGAATACTCCAAAGCCATCATCTCCAAACATTTCTCCTGTTCCCTCTTGATCACACAGTTGGAGGGAACCTGTTGGTCAGAACCCTGCAAAACACGAACCAGAGGAGAGAAGCATGAAGAGCACAGAGGAAGGACTCAAAGGTAAAAAAAACAACCCTGGGCTGCCTCATTAGCTTCTGCATGTGGTTCATACCGCAGAGCAGAGAGGTCGTAGCTGTGGGACCCGTTTAAACACTCAACCAATTCAATTAATCTTTGCAGCGCTGCTGGCACCATCCCCATGCTCACAGACCCAGAGGGGAGTCATTACAAAGAGAAAAAGAAATGCTGTGGACTTTTCACACTGGGCAGTGCAGAGGGATCTGTTAGACCTGCTTCAGCACGATGATGACCACAGACCTGAGCTTTACGACTGCAGATTCGGGGGTTGCATCCAGAGACGCCTTTTTTACAGCCTGCGACAGATGGAGACAGTCGGGGCGACGCCACGTTGCAGCTTTAGAGGGCGTCGAGGGCGACATCTATTACCTGATATCGCCAGCGCTCACAGAGTTCACGCATGGAAGATTGAGCAGACTAATGGAGATAGATTAATTAGATGTTTTAGAAGTTTCTATTTGCTGCAAAGGCACAATTACAGTGTGAAAACCCAGCCCGGTCCTACTCAGTCCATTGCATTGTTGGATTGAGCATTATTTAGTCCTGTATGAGGATTCGTGTGAATAAGGACACTGTAAAGACATTTGTAGAACCTAGAAAAGCTTAAACACAGCTGTATAAGTTTGAGCCCAATATATATGGTTGGGTGGTTAAATGATGCATGCAAACAATACTGATTCAAGTATTAGTTTGTTATATTCAAGAACAAACATACTTAGAACATCTTCTCCTTGATTCTCATAATAATAAGACTTTCATTTATTAGTTGTGTTTTCACATAGAAGTGTATGTTTACAGATGATAGACACCTTCAAAAATGTTCATTTTACAAGCTGTACGAATGTTTACTAGATAGTTGTATTCCACCAGTGCCAGCTCTAAGTACAAATACTCGGTTAAAGTAACTGGGGTAGTGCTGAAGGGGATTTCTTTTGCTCTGGAGAGACAGATTCATCCTACCAGAAGAAACTCCTCTGATTTCTACTTAAAGTCTTCACTTAAAGAATATATTGATACTCAGAATCCCCGTTCAACCCAAACAAACATCAAGGTTCGTTATATTGTCTAGTGACAGAAACATAACCGACAGAAAACCTGAGTGACCCCTGAGGTTGACGGTCTTCAGGCCTCAACAATGCAGATGTTAATGTCATATGGTTTAAAAACATACGATAGACGCCGTAAGGGCAGCAGGCTTTCAGCAGTAAAAGCATTTTATATGCAACACCAAATTTAAAGGTTTTCAATGCCAAATGTCTAATTCTGTGAATGTTACAAAATATACTTTAGTACAAGTAGAAATTTAAAAGACTTTTCTACAGAAAACACCAAAAGTTCCCCGTGATCCTGTACAGGATTAAAATGGGTATAGAAGCTGGATGGATGGACACCATGAGTTAAAAATGGAATATGATGGTCAAAGCTCGGTTTTCCTCAGCGGCAGGACTTCCGGCTGGGTCTTGTATGTTCTTACACTTTCACACTGAACCCAGCGGACGATTAAAATGCACCATGTTAATTATGATTGTCAAACATGCATTTTTTACACTCTTTTAGATTTAGAATTTCTTTTTTCTCTCATAAAAAGTTTTTTTTCTTGTGAGATTTATGTTTTTGTTTGTATAATAATAAAAGTATTATGTAATAATAATAAAAGTATTTATTATATTAGATTTAAAATAAAACTCTTAAGTATTAGTCTTGCTTCTTTTAAACTACTTGAGTTTTCTGAGTATCTTTGAGCTACGTATTTAAGCTTTCCAGACTTCACTTTACTGTTTTTGTTTAAAAAACCACACCAATGTGCGGCAAAAAAGTGCTCTGACAAACACATGTTGGCATCGACTAGTCATTGAACTGGCGAAACTATTATAAACTATAAGTACTAGCTGCAAGCCAAACGTTTTTACCACTAGTTGCCAGACTTTACAGCAGGAAGTCTCCAAAGCATTGATAATGGATGAAGCACTGAAAAATAAAGGATGGGTCTCTGAATCTTTCATAATGAATGAGTAAGTGTTTTAAGTTAAACTTCCTGGTTAAAACTGAATGAAATTTTCAGTCAACCATTAAATAAAGATATCTGATCAGGTCATGTGAGTAAGACACAAGTAGGAATGTTGGGCTTTGAAGATCAACATTAAGGTTGTTAATAAATGTAGAAATAAAAAAAACTCTGAATTTATAAAATCGTCAATTCTATTCCACTTCCTTATTTTGTTTTCGCATTTTGGAAGTGAAATCACAGCCATCATATTTCCTTACCTCTTTGACACAAAGAATTAAAACTCGTGCCTCCTCCTATGCCCTCTTAGCTCTAGGTGTCCCCCAAGGTTCGGCTCTTGATCATATCCTATGTCAACATGGACTCCTCTACCACTGCTATGCTGATGACATTCTGCTCTCCGTTTAGCTCCCTGCCACCCATCCACTGTAACCAGATGGATCACTAAGATCAAATCAAGATAATATATAGATACGTGGCTGACAAGACACAGGTGCAAACATTTAACGGAGATTGGACACACGAAAGTCAAACAAGATACAACCCAAAATAAACCAACATTTAAAAATAAAACAGAAACCAGGTCCCAGGTCCCAAGATCAAAATTGAAGAACCAAGTAAAACAACAAATGAAAGTCAAACCGCTACAGAAAAGTAAACCATGACACCCATTCCTGTGACCATGCCACCCCTGTTGTCCAAAAACGCCACTGGGGGCCCACACCTCAACAAAGACCATTCGTTACTTCTCTTTACCCAGAAAGCCGTCCGTAATCAAACCCTTTCCTATCTCACTGACCTCCTCCATCATCATACTTCCTCACTACCTCCTTTCTTCTGACACTAACCTTCTTTCCATTCCTCTCAGGCCTAAACACCAAACTTGTAGCAGAGCTTTATCCATTGCTGGATTTTATTTTATTTATTTTTTTTTGTAGTGACTTTATTTTTTTAATCTCCTGTAGACGGAGACAGCTGTGTTTCTTCTGTTCAGTTGATTCGAGCACCTCTCTTGAATCTCCTGTGTGTGACTTCCCACGTCTTTATCATGAGTTCCATTTAAAGACTATATAATTATATATTATCTGTAATGTCCTGGATCACCTCACTACATCTAATTAGGTCACTTAATACAGCCAGCATGATCAGCTTCACACCACATGCACATGGCTGTATGCAGCTGTTTGCAGCTGGTTAATGATGACTGTTATACGCCGTTTTAAAGTAGACCCATTTACGTTTGATCATCAAAGTTTGCACTTTAGTCCGTAAAGTCCCATGGTCCTACACTTTACTGCACATGCATGCATCAAAAAAATAGTTACATTTGGCTTTATCGGGCACTCTGATTGTGATTGGTTAGAGCAACCTGCAAGGTTCATTTTAAATAGTTATATACAGGCAAAATATAGCAGGAAAATACACTCCTTGAATGAAGTATTTAATAGAGAGAGAAAAGATAAAAGGCTCTGTTTATTAGCCAATCAGTATTCCAATCTTTCTCATTGGTCACAAAGTTCAGGAAGTCACTGGAAGTACGAGTTTTCTCCTCAAGGTGGTCGGACTCTCCTTCAGAGATGGGTCACTGCTCTTCCACACTGAGAGGAGAAGTTGAGGTCCCTCCTAGACACATCTTTGGGTAAGTGTTTGGGGCATGTCCAATCAGAAGAAAGTCCTGGGGAAGACCCGGGACATGCTGGAGACATTAAATCTCTTTGCTGGAACACCTCAGTATTCCTGCGGTACGTCTGGAGGAGGTGGGTGGGAAGAGAGATGTCTGGTCCTTCCTGCTCCAGCAACCTGAACTCACATACGCAGAAGTTACTGGATGACTGACAATTGATCGTCTTGACTGGAAAAGCCTCTGGGGCACACTAAGAGCATGTACCATCCCACAGCACTTTCTCATGTAGGGCAGGAAAAAACTACGGCTTCCAGGTGAAAACAGGAGTTGGACGAGGCGGCATGATGTCAGCGCTTCCATTCCACATTGCTCTCGATTGAGCATGGCATCAAATAAATGATCAATAAAGATCAATAAAGGAGAAGACCTAGATTTTGCAGATAACGTGGGTCTCGTCTCACACACCTGCAACCAGTGTTAGACGTTTGCAGTCAAGCCGTGGTTGTGTCTTTTCACATTGAGTCTGCACGTTCGCTCGCTGTACGAAAAGTGCTAAAGAAATAAATTTGGATTTGATTAGATTGAGGTGATCTAAACCTCGTCTCAATCCTGACACAGCTGGTTTGATCCTGTTTCTTCAAAGCTCAAGGAAACCGATAAAGAGAGCTTTTTTAATTTTGTTTTCATATGTTGGCTATAAGAATTATTACCGTATGACGGATGGATGGAAAAAGGCCCGTTTTTGTGTTTATTATAGTTGCTTTTATTAATTGAGCCAAAGTTAAAATAGGCTGCGATTCTTCATCGCAGGAAACAAGATCAGATTTGTTTTCCTTTTAAAAATAAAATGCCACGTACAATTGCACTTTATTGTAGCCACACCTTTAAAATGTTATTTTGTGTTTATGGTATTTATTATTATTATTGTTAAACTACAGTATGTACACCGACATTTCAACACTTTGTGCTTTCTTTCTTCAGGCAATGATAAAACAAGAGCTTGCCTTTATTTCATTTTATTTTTGTAAATGCGGTTGGGTATTATTTTGCGGTTCCAGTTGGCTGAAAATCGTCGTTTCTAGACCAACTCACGCATCACTGTTAAGTAGCACTTAGTTGCCTGCTTGTTTACTTTGTCTCAGAATTTATTTTATCCAAACTCATTTTGTGTTTATTATAGTTGCTTTTATTAATTGAGCCAAAGTTGGGAATGTGATTAAGTTGTTTCTCTTTTGTTGAGCTTTGCTCGCGGTTGTTTTGAGTTGAGGCTTTGATTGTGAAGGAGACGATTGTGGCCGTCCAAGTTGGTATTTGATGTCCCTTCATGTTAAATTTTACTATAAGACTTTACACTTAAACAGAGCAAAGACAAGAGCGTCTCTGGAGTTGATAAACTGTCCTCATGATGACTCACGTCAATCTACAGTCACAACAAAACCTTTCTAGCAGCTTTTGGGGGGTACAGGTGAGTAGGACCCCTCACACCTTTAACAGACAGGAATCAAGCTGGACAGACACTGAATAAGTGATGAGAGGGGATCCTCTTCCATCGTTCTTGGCCAACGCTGATCAATGAATTATTGATGCACTCTCTTAAGTAAATAACTGGCCTTTGTGTGAAAATCAATCCCTGTTTTTACTGAATTTATTCAGAAGCTCCACCTGCTGCTGGCCATGTTGCTTTATTGATATAACAATAATAACATAATAATAAAATAATTACTCAGACATTCAAGCAGGCTGTGGTGAGAATATCCATGTAGTTTCCAATGAAGTGGATGATGGGGAACAAGTGGATTTAGCAAAAATCAATATTCTTTCCATGCATTCGTAACTGGCTCACGATGCGTGTCGTTAAGGTAACTTTGTGCACTTGAGGCAACAAAAAAATGAACAACAACTCACCAACGGCAAAAGGAGGAGGAGGAGGGTGAGGGTCAGCGGGCTGATGTTGGTAGCAGACATTTTACACTTCTCAGTCAGCAGCTTGGCGCTCCAACGGATGCTCAGGAAAACAGCAGGAGCCGGCTCACCTCGGGATCTGGAAGAGTGTGGGACAGTCTTTACTGCGCCTCATCCATTCATACAAATGAACTCTTTTACTAAGGCTCTTCCCCCTGCGCCAGCTGTCTGTGTAAATCTCTGAAGAGCAAATCCAAACTTGAAAGCACTTTTCTACTTCAACAACAGGCCTGTTTCGAGAGCCTCCATTATACTCAGCTGAGCTCTGGGTTCGCTCCAAGAATGTGATACAGCTGTGCGATGAAACTGGGAATCTTTTCAGCCAAGTGATCTTAACAGGAATAAGTGGCGTCATATTTTTAGAGATTATTCCTGTACCGTTTTAGTTGTGCTGATTCTGGTTCTGTTAAAGAAGCAACCAAGTTGGCAGTTTCAAAGGACCCAAATGAACTTTATTGTCCATCTTCTCTGGATTCCTGGAATCAATATTACAGGTACTCCAGACATATTGTTTTTATTTTCATTCATTTTTTTTGTTGGCATAAACTTGATCAAATAAATAAGTTCAGGATCTTCTGGTGTTCTTCTATGGAGCTGAAATGTACAGATGTTTAGGACCCTGTGGAACTGATACAGTTCTGTGTTTGACAGGCGGGTCTTTCCAATAGGTCAATTGTTGCTGCTCATCAATCAGTAAGGGAAATGAGACTATTTCTAATAAGTTTATTGTATTTATCGTTTTACATCACAGTACAGGGACACGGGGTCTATTCAAGAGGAAAAATTCAAAGACAAATGTATGTCTTCCCAGTCCTCATCCCAAAGGTCAACTGGGGCAATTCCCAGTGAAACTGGGTTAAAAAACCCACCATAACAGAGGGACATCTGTCCCTCCAGACCTCAGTTAATATGTCAAATGTGAAAATTCATGACAGAACAACAAGAAGAATCCTGGACCAGTCCAAAATGTTTGGAAGTGTTGGCAGGAGCAAAATCTTCCTCCCTCTCTCAAAAGAACATGACAGAAAAGTTCCATGTAAACAAACCGCAAGACTTAAAGATTTATATTGTTTGGACAGACGAGACCAAAGTGGTGATGTTTTCCATTAAAGACCTCACAGCACCACGTTTGGTGAAAACATTTCAGCACAAACGCCTCATACCCACCACCCACCACAGGGATATTTGGGTTGCTCTGCAGCCACAGACGTTAGTAGGTCAACCAACAACTTCAAAAGTCTTCTCGAGTAACCTCAGAGGCCATCTGTGTGACAGCTAAAGCTCGGATGAAATAGGGTCAACAGGTCAATGATCCTAAACACACCAGCAAATCTGCAACGCAACGGTTGAAAATAACAACATTGTGTAATATGTCACATGATGTTTGCCTGAACTTTGTATTTAAAACCTGAAAAAAACACCAGAGGTTTTTTATGTCTCTTACAGACGTTCTGTTTTTCATGTTTGTCACTCACTGAACACATTACGATTAGAGTTTAACCACACTTTTTAAAGACTACAACAAAAATGTTAACAATAAAAGGGCAGAACGTCTTTAATCAAATGGACGTTTTAAGTGCCCTCATTTCAATCAAATGTGATAACTGT
This sequence comes from Xenentodon cancila, assembly GCA_014839995.1. Lineage (NCBI taxonomy): Eukaryota > Metazoa > Chordata > Actinopteri > Beloniformes > Belonidae > Xenentodon > Xenentodon cancila. Next base: position 1,563,079 of record CM026206.1, read on the forward strand.
CCATTATCTGACCAGTAAAGTGAAAAAGAGAAAATCATCTCTGACTCCACTTACAGGCAGATCATGGAAGCAGTACGAGGCTGCAGCTTTACTGCAAAAGAACTGAAGGGAACATGAGCGGGCATATGGAGCTGCGTGTCTGTGATGGGTCCTGGTGGACGCCGCAGGACGCCGCAGGACGCCGCAGGACGCCGCAGGACGCCGCAGGACGCCGCAGGACGCCGCAGGACGCCCCAGGACGCCGCAGGACGCCCCAGGACGCCGCAGGCCAGCAGGGTTGATGCGAACAAAGCCAAGTAGCAGGCCTGAGCGCTCGGACCTCATCCCACAGGGAGAGCTTGGCAGCTTGGCATTCCAACTGCACCAAAACCCTGCCAACAGCAAGCGTTGTCAAGGGCAACAGCTGAGAGAGCTGCTGTGTTTGGATCTGAAGTGGACCACACGGACCTGGAACCTGCTACTGCTCAAACGTAAATAGACTCCTTTACGTTGCATATCATTTCCTTTTTTCCTCCTTGGAAACGATAAATACTCGACTTCCACTAATATTTCATGAAAAATAGTGAAAACTAACATTTATTTTAATTTTAAGTCCTGCACTTGAAAAAAAAGACACAACAAAAAAAGAGAACATTTCTACATTATTGCTGAGGAACCAAATACTTTTCCAGTGAAAAGCTTTTATAGTAAGTGCTCCAGCACAAACTGGCCTTGATTAATTATTGAAGAAAGTAAAGCAGTGTTAAAAACCACTGAAACACTAATGGTTTACTTCTGAAGCAGAGATGAGAAGATAAACTTAAAATTGAGAAACTTTTAACAAAACTGGATGTTAAATATTTTTAGGAAACCATTCATCTCTGGGGACGCACAAGTATGCAACAACAACAAAAAGCCCGCTTTCTGAGGGATCCCGCCTCTCTGCTCACCCTGTCAGAACAGACTGATATTCTTTACTTTTCATGTCATCAATAAATGTGACTCGACCACAATAAACCTGATCAGGTCTGTGATGATACATGTTAGATGTGCAAATTAAAACACTGAGCAGTTTGCAAAAAGCAGTGTGTGAGTTAATCTAGTCCAGAAATGTCTATTATGTGCTTTGAAAAACAACGTGTTAGTGTTGATACCTGTCATCGGACGACGTGAGGCTTCTGTCACGTCCCTTTGTGGCGGCAGTGTGACCATGTGGCGACGCTTCAGGTGATCAGGTCCAAGTTCATCTGCACTATGGACCCAGACTTCAGCTGGTCAGCCGCGTATGCAGAACAACTAGGTTTATCCTGTCAATGTTTTCTTCTTCCCTGTTAGTATGGGTGCATTTGAACCAGAGCTTTTAAAGTCACGCGAGAATCTGCAGTAATCTGCTCATGTACATTTATACATCTCCCTGTATCTGATCCTCTCTGGAATTATACATATCAAAAAGATGCAATATAAAATACTATTTTCCTCTTCTAAACTGACCTTCTCCCATTCTCCTCCTACAAATATGGTGTGATTGGTCAGGTTTTTGAGGACAACATGGTTAACGTGGAAAAGCTAAAATGGGAGAACCACAAGCTTCCGCACCAGTGGACAAGCTGGAACGACTACAATGGATCTTTTTGAGGAACATCTGGCTGAGATTGTAAGGGAGTAAACAATTAAGTAAACAATTCTATAAAAAACATATTATTAGGCATATAAAAAAACATGCAAATGGCTAGTAATTAATGGAAAAAAGTAGCGTGAACTTTGTCCACAGAGGAGAGCGTCTGTCAATGTTTCTTGTGAGGTGTGCCATCTCTCGGCCAGAATGAACTTTGTTCTTGTTCTTGCCATATCGCCAAAACAACCTTCCCAGTTCCTGTGGAGTACGTATTTAGAGTGATGCAGCTTGGCTGCAGTGAAGCGTCAAAATTGACGGGACGTGTATGTTTACTGAAGCTTCTGGGATACTTCTAAACCACAAAACCTCTGCTGAGACCAGTCAGACCCCGTGGTTCTGCACCCAGTGGCTGGAACCCATCAGTCAGACCACGTGGTTCTGCACCCAGTGGCTGGAACCAACCAGTCAGACCTCGTGGTTCTGCACCCAGTGGCTGGACCCAACCAGTCAGACCACGTGGTTCTGCACCCAGTGGCTGGAACCAACCAGTCAGACCTCGTGGTTCTGCACCCAGTGGCTGGACCCAACCAGTCAGACCACGTGGTTCTGCACCCAGTGGCTGGACCCAACCAGTCAGACCCCCGTGGTTCTGCACCCAGTGGCTGGAACCCACCAGTCAGACCCCTGTGGTTCTGCACCCAGTGGCTGGAACCAACCAGTCAGACCATGTGGTTCTGCACCCAGTGGCTGGAACCCACCAGTCAGACCCCCCGTGGTTCTGCACCCAGTGGCTGGACCCAACCAGTCAGACCACGTGGTTCTGCACCCAGTGGCTGGACCCAACCAGTCAGACCCCCGTGGTTCTGCACCCAGTGGCTGGAACCAACCAGTCAGACCACGTGGTTCTGCACCCAGTGGCTGGACCCAACCAGTCAGACCATGTGGTTCTGCACCCAGTGGCTGGAACCCACCAGTCAGACCCCCCGTGGTTCTGCACCCAGTGGCTGCACCCAACCAGTCAGACCATGTGGTTCTGCACCCAGTGGCTGCACCCAACCAGTAAGAACCTCTGTGGTTCTGCACCCAGTGGCTGGACCCAACCAGTCAGACCACGTGATTCTGCACCCAGTGGCTGCACCCAACCAGTAAGAACCCTCGTGGTTCTGCACCCAGTGGCTTTCACAGCTGGTGTCCACGGCACACAACAAATGGCTGACATCACACAGATCCTGGTCATTTTCTGTGGAAAGCAAGGAGATGTGAGGACAACACCTATGTAAAACATCTGGGAAAGGCAGTACTTCCATGAAACTGCGCTCTCTCTTGAACTTCCTAAACCTTAATTCAATGTCGTCTTAGCTGCACTTATTTAAAATCTGACGTAACTGCACTACTATTTGAACTACCTTGTTACTGCAGCTTGATTTTATTCCTCTGTTGTAAGTCACTTCGGATAAAAGCATCTTTTAAATGTAACTTAAAGATGGAGGCTGTGACAGGTTTCACACCTGTTTACGGTTCCTCGATGCCTCCTCATATAAACATTAGTGGGAACATTAGTAAGATTAAAACTTGGGTAAATGACTGAAATGTGCTTTTGTTTGCTAAATTCATCTGGTTAAATCTGTTTATATTCCATTGCACATGAAGGTGGAACATTTTTCAGAAACATTTCTCTTTTTTACTCCTGTTTTAAAATATTTTATTCCAACTTTAAGGGCAACGGTGTATTTATGCATTGACACAATAAGGACAGTTGCCTCATGCTTGTCCAGGATGGGGGGCCGCACCAGCGTGACGATATGCAGCAGTCTGATGAATGAGAAATGAGAAATGACTTGTGGTGTAGTAGACAGCTGAACATGTTTTGTTCCTCCGCCCGTAAGGCGCTACAGGGCAGCAACACCACCGTCAGGAGGCGGCGTGATTCTTCAGACCGTCGCTCTGCTGAACGGTCGAACAGTCAAATGGTGAAATACAGTAAGTAACTACAAATAATGAAGAAAAATATATAATGAAAACAAAGGAAAAAACTAAATTAAATAATAAAAATACATAAATACGTAAAAATAAATGCGCACATTTTTTTAAAAGCCCTGATTTCTTAGTACCATAATTTATGTGGATATTTACTTTCTAAAGTTCTTGTCCTGCTTGATTTATCCTGTTTAGTTAAAGAAATCTGGTGTTTTAATGGAGGGTCAGAGGGTTTGTTAGTATTTATTGGTACTTTTAATCCTTTATATGTCACTCTGTCACTATGTGTGTGCTTGCTGATGTTTCTGCTCGGCAGCTGCTCAGGAGCGTCCTCCCTGAGCTGTAATCAGCAGATTAATGAGCCTCAGCGGCTTTCATGCTCAACACCGTCTGCCTGAGTGTGAGTGCAGTGTTTGATGCTGCATCTGAAGAGCACAGACCTGATTAATAAACACACACGTGTTCACCTTAAACTTAAACATGTGAACACAGGTCTGAGCTGAGTGAAAATAAGTTGAGTGAAGCTGCAGAAGCAGGATGAGAAGAGGAAGAAACGAGGAGCTGCAGCGCCGCTGAGAGAAATGCTTTGAAACTTCAGCAACCTGCACATCATTGCAGAGAAGGAGGGATGGGGATGGGTGGAACCCTGTGATCCACTTCTGTTTTAGGTGGCAGCAGTTTGTTCCCTCAGGACACGTTCTGGTCAGGTTTCAACGGCTGTCGAGCCACGGAGAGTAAAGGCATGCGCCAGCTCATCGCCCTCCTCAAGACTACGGAAACACACGCTTTCTTCTCTTTTCCATCTGCAGAGCAAAAAGTGCTCCTTTTTTTATAAATGAAATTTCCTCTGCACGCCAAGATTCATCATCTAATGTGTTAATCCGGCTCCGGACGGTCTAATTCCCAGTCACTCAAGTCTCTGCTTCTATATATAGCGTAGGAAATTATAAGAGGAATTAATGCACGCAGACATGACAGAGTCTTGGTTATTTTGGGGAGGGAGAGGGAAGCTCAGCCATCACGGAGAAGAGGACAGAGACAAGGAGAAATGAAAACTGGCCTGGTTTCTCGCTCCGATTACGTTCCATTTTTCCCACAACTCATCTGGGAATGAGGCCATCACAAGTTTGAGGCAATACACTACACTATGAAGCAAAAATAACAGAACAATTAAAGTAACATTACAGCATCCCAGGAGACTTAAAAACCAGAAGCCACTAAACAGCCAGTCCCTCCGCACCTGATCGAGAATTAACTACATTTTCTCAAGTAACCACAGATTTTAAACATCCATCCTGCCACGAAGAATTAGTCTGGTTCAAATTCAAAGCGAGAATAAATGTGGATCCTACAGACAAACGAAACATGTGACGGTCAGCCCCCCGGGAACGCACACGCATTCATGTTCTCTGAACATAATTTACACAAACAACACAAAAAAATCTATTTGTAGTAAAAAAAACAAACAGATGTGACGAAGCAAAGTGGGACGCAACAGTCCAGACGTGTCGTTTTTAGTCGTGATTAATGCAGCTCCTTTGGTCGTCGTTTGAAGACTTCGCACAAACACGTCCTTATGTACGGCTCAACCTGCACTAACATGACCTCTGGACCTGCAGATACTCAGTTCAACTCCAACCACAACTCGTTGCATGTTTTTACAAAAGACAAAATCAGAAAATGGCGTATAGGCCTGTGTGTTTGAGTTGCCATGGTAACACTTAGTGGTAAACGCAATCAGAGCTCTGTTGAAGTCTAAAGGTTTTGCGATGGCAGAGAGGCGTTGAGCTTGATGAAAGATTGCTTCTTCATCTCATCTTCGCTCTTCTGCTGATCTGAGCTTCTTATTTTAAACGTCTCCATGTGAAGTTTATGTTTTTCTGTATGTTTATGCACTAAAAATATCAGATCATTACACTTTTTATGCGTACGTAAGCTAAAGTTGTAATATTATACCACACTGTGTGCTGCATATGCCAAAATGACACCAATAAAGAAGCAAAAGAGACAACAAGAGGAATTCAACAAAAAAGATTCCCGTCAGCAAGTCACCGAGTTACAGAGATGGCACATTCACATGGCATTTAGATCACAGCCTGTGATTGCAAATGAACGCAGGTCCCCAGATCATTTTAATCCAGTATGATTCAGGCTTGGTCTATAAAAATAAAGACACTTTTATAAGCAGTGATAAAGCTGGGACTCCTGGAGTCTTTGTCTCACCAGTGTGCCTCATATAAAAACAGTAAAAAACAGAATCCGTCATATCTCAAAAAACTGTATTGACTCAACTAATTGACAACTGCGCTTTTAAGACGACCCCACGTCCTTCTGGAAAATAAAACCCTGTCTCTTAGTTTTTCCTTCGTTTGGTCCAAGTACGAGAGCTTTTCTATAAGTTAATGACATAACCACAGAAAGATTGCAGTTTCTCTCCAAAGTGTGAAGACAAACGTTGACCGTCCATGTGCCTGTTTATGTGTTCAATAAAATGTTCAAATAAATGTAAAATTGTTGAGGTGCTTGTTTTTTTACTCCCATAATGTGTGACCAGTGAAATGTACCTAGACTTTAGGATGGTGCACATGGCCGGAGACAAATACCCGGGGCCTCTGTGAGCCCTGTATCCCATTGACACCCGCTTTGCTAGATCACCGGTGAGACGCGGCACCACCAACACAGATGTCACAACATCTGTCTGCACCAGCCGAGGGGGCAGGTTTGTTTGTTTGTTGTGAGGTGACATCCACATCCTCTCCACATCTTTTGTCCTTTTTTAAATTTTATTTTTTTTTAACCACTGTTGGCATTTCAAAGTCGTCATTTGGGGTTAATCATATCCAAGTACATCAGGGGGGGTTACAGATGTCTCGTATTAATGTTGTCATGCTTACAAACGACAACATCCAGGATCAACACTATTCATCCATGATCTCCTGAGAACAAATGTAGACGTCCTTGTCGATCTGCTGGACGTGAAGTTGGCTGCGTAATCCAAAGCAGACATTTAGTTTTGTTAAGATGGATTTCATTCAATTCAATGTAATTCAGTTTTATTTATATAGCATCTATTACAACACAAGTGGTAATAGGTGGTCTAGGTGGTTTCCAGAGACCCAGAACGTGATTCCTGAGCAAGTATAAACAACGGCAGGAAAAACAAACAGTGGCAAGATAAACTCCCCTTTAAGAGGTGGAAAGTGGCTCATAAACGGGGACCCTCCTGCCAAAGGCCCGATTGGATGTATTTAGGAAATAGAATAAAATAAACTCCATTGTGTTTCCTCTCTGGACACCTGGGATCAGTATTACGGGAACTCCAGATTGTTTTAAGAACTATGTGGAATAAACTCCATGAAACAGATAAAAGTTCAGGATGTTCCAGTGTTTTTCTGTGGAGCTAAAACACACAGATGTCCAAACTCTGGTCCCTGTGGAACTGATACTCAACAGCTATTGGATCATCTGCGTTTGAGGGGTGGGGCTTACCTAAAAGGTCAACGTAACAGACACATTCGGGTTGCTGCCACAGTCCCACCACTGGCAGTGGATGTTGTGTCTGGGTGTTTAAAACAAAATAACCTTATATTTGGATCAATACAATAACTGACCTTAAGCGCTAAACCAAAACTTGGAAAACTTTTTGTTTTTTTAATGTAAAGCATCTTAAGTTTTCTTCTGTTGTTATTTATTACTATACAAATAAATACATTAAAAACTCTCCAATCACGTAGCAGTCTGTCTTGGGTGGTGTTAAACATTTTTACTAGAACTATTTTCACTCTTAATTTGCATGTACAAAACACAAACCTCGCAATCAGCTCTTGACTGAGTGCCAGAGTCATGATCCAGGCATCCGGGCCGGCAACTCCCTGTCATAAGGAATTCTGCTTGATGCATGTTGAGATGTTCATACTGACATCTTCACAGAGAATCATCTTCAAACATTTTCAAACAAGCTTTCTGAATCAATAAATTAGTTGTTTTAATTAGTTTGGATGAATTTTAGTCACTTGTGGAGCATAATTACGGCCCTGTTCCTTTCCGACAGCCCGACAGAACAACTGCACGTCTGACAAAATCATTTAGAGTTTCTACCAGGTGGTTTCCCTTCGGCAGGTTCTCACTTCAGGCTGCTGCATGGATGTAAAAGTCCGGAAGAACAAAAGCAGCTGGTAGTTTAATAAAACAATTCTGTTGTAAAAGCCAAACTGGGTTACTGCAACTTTCATGTGACACGTACTGGCCCAAAAACCCGTTTACTACCTTCACTGCTGTAAAACAGTCAGTAAATGCACAAACCCAGAGAAATTTCTCTCACTGTTACTTCAGTTTTGATCCCTTCAGTCCAAGAACATTCGTAATCAGAGATTTAAGCCAGAGGACGTCTTGGATTCACCGCTGTCATTAAGTCAAGCACTGTCTGCAGTATACGCCGGTGCCCGAATGCCTAAACAGGTTTATGTGTTAGACTGTGTACCCATAAAAGCAGAAATATGCATATATGCACTTATTTTTACCAGATTTAAAAAGCTCTGCCGCGTCTGGTTTTCTTCTGAAAATTTCAGTCATCTTGAACTTTTGGACACCTCTGACTTGCATTTAAAAGTGCTGCTTGCTCCACAGCAAAAGAAACATGGAAACGAAAGCAGCGGAAAGGTTAAGCAACATTTGAAACGACGATAAAAAAGAAACGGCGAAAGTGAAACGTCTCAGGGAAGCAGAGAGGAGGTCACCCAGATGTCACTCATAAAAACAGCAAAAATCTTTTTGTTTTCCTTCATTAAATCAAAATGAGGTAAACAAGGGGCTCTTCTCAATGTGGAGGATCAGTGACTCTGCTGAGTCCCGAGTCCCGAGTCCCGAGTCCCGAGTCCCGAGTCCCGAGTCCCGAGTCCCGAGTCCCTCCAGTTTCTCTCCTAGGAAGAGTCCCGCTACCCTCTGCAGAGGAGGAACATCTTGGCCACTGGTATTCAGTCTTTTTCTTTTGGTCACAAACAACAGTTCATGACCATTGGTGAGGGTCAAACGGGGCCCAACTGAGGTTCAGTTCAAATTATTTAGCACATAAATATATTCCACCTTTTCTTAATGACAGTTGATGAAAATAATATTTTTTCCAAATAAAGTAAGAGATTTGGTGGTGATTCATTTGTTCATCTGTCTGTTTATTCAGTTGTAAGCTGTGTGTGATTTGGTGTTTGCAGTCACTGTTTTTGAGCTCACAAACAAAATCTTGTTTAGGGCCACCAAAATCCTAGACCCGGCCCTGATACTACGCAGTTAGAGCGAAGGTGCCTACAACTGTATTAAAAAAATAAATACATGTAATAACATAAGTTTATTGCATTTTTCCAAAATAAAACAGGATTATAAAAGAGGGTAAGAAACACACATGTAGGTTTTCAGATTTTACCACTAAAAGTGCTTCAGAGTTCAGAGTTCAGCCACATTCAGACCGTCACAAGCAGCTTTTTTATTCTACACGGTGGACACATCATATTGTCATCATATTGATCCCAGATGATATCATACAAGGCCAGTGACGAAAGCTGTGGGATTAGCCATCAGTGCACAAGAACACTTTAGTGTGAGGACTGGAGGAGCTGGAGACAGAGTCCACGATGGGTGACCCGTTTTTCCTGCACGTATATTTGAATGTAACCTGAGAGACAAAACTGAGGACAGAAACACACCTCTTTGGCTTCCTGATTCAGGAGATAAAATATAGCCTAGAAGTGGTTTCTTTGAGTTTAATTTCCATAGTCTGGGTCAAATCAACATCCAAAGAGGCAGCTGTAACAGGACACTGAGCCCTTTGTGTTCTTAACAAATACTAACACGATGAGGACAGAAAAGGTCTTGCATGCCTGAAGAAAGTGCAGCTGCAGTGGCAGGAGCGCTCATGTCATCCATAAAACGTGCTGTCTGTTAAGTTAGAAGCCATTTTCCCCTACTTTTGCTTTCTCTGTAATCTCTTAACTCAACAAAGCTTTCAAAGCGCTACGTTCTCTCTGGCCTCTTGTAATTGCAGACAGGTTAAGACTAGTTGGGACTTCACTAATCACGGCCTCCACTGATGTGACATTTAGCTCAAGAGCATCCGGTAGAAATTTGTTACAGGCAAAGATTTCAGTTAAAATCACCTTTAAATGTTTTCCTTCCGTATGCATATGAGGCAAATAAAACACATTTCAGTATGCTTTAAGCTTGAATATTCCCTCCAACACTGCCAGTAAGCAGTAAATGGTGAGAAAAACAAAAAATTGCAAGTTGAAACGAGACGACGGGCAGCCTGTACCAGAGCTGGAGCAGAGATCGAGCAGGAACGTGACAATGAGACTGAGCTGCGCCACCCAGGATGCCTTTCACTCATTCCAATGATTTCCTGCAGATAAAAGTGAGATATGCTCTTTTCCTTGGCCCATGGCACTAAAAATGTTTTGTTATCTGGCTGCCGGCTCACATCTGAGACAGCTGCACATGTCAAAGTTCCTCTGTGAGATGTTCACCATCGCTTTTCCTCTGACTGTTGCACAGCAGATCAAGTATTAGCTGCAACAGGTCCTCAGCCTGACCTGCTCCACTTTTCAACAATGCCACAAGTGGTGAAAAATGTGACATCCCACCTGCATACCTGTCCCTGCACGATGCCAGTTCATAAAAAGGACCAGTTGTCGACCCCTGAGGCTCCTGAGTAACTCATAAAACTGACCGCAATTACAAGACACAATTCTTTTCCATTCAAGAGTGTAAATTTATAATATTGTAAAATGGAAGAATTGAATCCACATCTGTGAGGTGATAAGCTGGTGGTGGTAACTTGCATGGTGTTCAAGTCTCTGTGGCTCCATTACACAAGCTTTACAGTGGTCATACTGTGTTTCCATCTTTCTGACTTGTGATGTTATGATGAATTATCATCCTGCTGGAGGCTCCAATAACGAGCCTAACTTGTGTTGGAGAATTTCTATTCTCAAAATATTCAGCTTTCAGGGCGCTGTAAAAGCTTCTTTCCCACAGAGGAGTGTTTTAAGAACAAGGCCCAGTACGCTGCGGGGTTTGCAGAAGGGTCACAGCAGAAAGTTGGTGCAGCTTCCAGCGTCAGAAGCAGGTGCGACTGAAGCACAACTGGAGGTGAAACTGTATTGTGTTGGCCTCCAGCATGTGTGTGCATTTAGTGCAAACGTCCTGGGACCAAAGTTGTCGAGTCTGACACTCTTATAGTCTGACTCATCGATGCACGTCTCACAAATAAAGTGATCGGTTTCAGATTATCTCTGCAAACCGGAGGACAGCAGGTGTAATGCCTCAAGCTCATCTGCTATGATCTCTTCTGTCTCAGCTTGGACCGTTTCAGGGTAGTAATGTCTTATAACAGGTCTAGGTGACCACAGAGAGGAGAGCCTCAGCTAATTCTTCAGTCACATCACTGGTTGGAGTCTCAGCGTGAGGACAGTGACCGCCTGTTTCAGTAGCTCATCACCGACTTGCCTACTACTTCGAAGGTTTTTGTTTCTTAGCCACGGCCTGTTTCCGTGCTCACGCTGGAGCTCCAACTGAAACTCTGAAGCAACAAAGCCTCTTGAGATGCAACAAAAATGATGTAAGTTCTCAAGAGGGAAAAGGCTTGTGGCGGTCTGCAACGTTAACCTTTGCTTCTCCATTAAAAAAGACAAAAAACTCAGACAGAATTTTACAATTTTATGAAAAGGTGCAACAATAACAACATCATGTGCTGAGTTAAGCATCAGTCAACCGGAAATACAGAATATGGACTTGGGAGAAAAATATAATTCATTTAAAAGACGTAAGCGTAAATTAAACTTCATGACGTAAGCTTGAAAGAAAATCAAATTGAAATGTTTGCTTGCCATAAATCAAGAAAATATAAACAGGATTCTGGGGTTTCTCTGATGCACCGAACCAGATGTGAACTGTATATTTAAACAGAAAAACAAACTTGCAAACAGTGTTGTCCTTCGGGATGAACCAGCTCAGAAGTTAAACAGGTCTCACAAGTTCAGGAGGGCGATTCTAGTCATGAACGTCTCCCACTGTGACAGAAAAACTACTTTATAGCACCTGTTTGGCCTTGAATGAGGATACAGAGTGGATATTCATCTCATTCATCACTCTTTATGAATGAGGCTGCAGCTGAGCATTCAGAAATGCAAACTTAGCCTTGTTTTGTATCAATGTAATCAAACCAGAGGGATGCAGTCTGTCACAAACAAGCTGGAATACACCCACACACACTTTTCCTTTTTTCAACTAAACGTTGATCAACATTAGACGCTGACAGAAACCCCATTTGGACAGAACAAATGAGCCGATGAGAACGGCTGAAAAGACCGCGTGAAGCCTCCAAAATCATGCGCAGACACGCGGAGAAAAGACAGCTGCAGTTGTGATTGAGTCACGCGTCGCAAGGTCATGCACAGCTTTCACTCAAAGGCCTGGATTTCACATGTTTTCAAGGAGACTTCATCCCCTTTTTCAAAAGCTGACGCAATTTTCTTAGGCCCTGACAAAGTGTCTGTTACTGTTTGGTCAAAATATCTCAGTGATACAATCAAGCTACCAGCATAAGAAATACTATCCAATTCAGCGGAAACGAAGGGCACAAGCTCTCTGCGAGTGTTTACACAAACCCACCAGCCATGTCATTTGGATGAACAGATTCTCAAATCACAAAGATTTAGCAATTTTGTCTCGCCGGTTCCTGTTTTGAGTCTGTAGGTGGAGAAGTGGCGGGACGGGATCGTCGGACTGAGCCAGCGATCCAACAAAGACACGGGCTTATGTGGACAATGCCGGCAGGAACACGGCAGCATGCTCATCAAGCAAGGCTGCTGTTTCCAGAGGCACGTTTATGAAGTCAAAGGGAAAGAGGAACAAACCGCAGCAGTCCAGCAGCCAATGAGCTACTAGATCTAACCGCAGGTTTGACACCCACTTCAGAATTACGGCCGCAAAAAAGAAACGTATGGATCTGAGAAAGGTTCGAAAACGAAGGTGGTTTTTGAGACGAGACAAGAAACTAGGAAAGATGGTTGCACTCAGTTAGAGTTAGAGTCCAGATCCTGGCTTTTGGTTGTCAGATGTTGGATTTTCATTCCCAGATGTTGGATTTTCATTCCCAGATGTTGGATTTTCATTCCCAGATGTTGGATTTTCATTCCCAGATGTTGGGTTTTTATTCCCAGATGTTGGATTTTCATTCCCAGATGTTGGGTTAGGATTCCAATTATCTGCTCTGTACTGGCCGATACCAAACCCCAGGTATCAGAATCAGTATTGGTATCATCTCTACCTGGAACAACTACTTAGTCCTTTACTCTTCAAATCAGCTGGTTTTAGGGCCAGAGTCATCCATCTGCAAGATTTTCCACTTTTGAACTCAGTGTTGCAGCTTTGCACTTTCCACTCCTGAGGTGGAGCAGATGCAGCCTTATGTGTAGCGGGTTGGGGAACCACGTCACCATGCCCAGCAATTCTGAACAGCTCACTGACTGAAACATTCTTAGATCTAGATGGCCCAAACACAGCGACAGGGTCCTGTGATGTCAGAGTTTGGGCCATATTTAAGCAGTTGTTGTTGGTTGGTAACGGAATTCCTGCACGTCAGCATTTTTGTTGATGCAGCCACAAATATGGATGTGAAAATCTGCAGAGAATTTCGAGACCGTTTCAGCTGTAAAAAGTCAGTTAATTTGAACTGTAAGTCCAAAAAGGCTTAATTTAAAACTTCACATGTTACAGAAATACGTTTATAGTGCCTCATCTACCTCAGGAGAAAAGCATCTAATCATCACCGAAGTTTCTACTGTGATATCCTTTAACGGGTTTCTTCAAATCTCATGTTCACTGTGTAATTGTGCAAAATGCGCGCAGGGAGCTTCCGCTGGTGGGAAGGAGCCTCTTCACTGTGCTGAGACGTTACATGCCGCAAGATCCCGACACAAGCTCATTTCCATTTCCCTCCCTCCTATGCGATGGTCAGAATCCGGTGCAAAGAAGGCGGTTTTTAATGAGAGGGCATATTATCCTAATTCATCAAATTATTTTAGGTCTTACCATTGTATCGACATGCTCGACAGATGAGTCCCACGCTGCAGCTCCTTGTGGGATGTGAAGATTCCCAGGTGGCTCCGGCGACACAACTTCCAGCCCAAACGCAGATTTATGCGTTAGGAGACTGGGCAGCTGGCTGAATGCAACACTTCTGCTCTCGCTTCGAGGAAACCAACTCAGATTTCCTCCGTGGTGCGTGGAGAAGGTTCTGTTGAGACTATTTCGTGTGCCCCGCGGATGGCTGGTCGCTGCGCCCTCCACGCAAGAATGCGCTGCGCATTTCAACTAACCCTCCTCTCTCTCTCTCTCTCTCTCTCTCTCTCTCTCTCTCTCTCTCTCTCTCTCTCTCTCTCTCTCTCTCTCTCTCTCTATCTATCTATCTCTTTCACTCACACACACACACACACACACACACACACAAACGCTGTCTCTCTTTCTTCTGTCATCCACACACCAGCACCCTCACACACATGCGCGCAAGGAAGCACAAATCCAGTTTTTGATGATGAATGTGAGACATGAACGGGTTGTGTTGAATATTCCAGCATCTCCAGTTTCAACACGGAGGATAATCGGGATGTGATGTGGTGGAACAAGCAACTGTGTGCGCACGTGTGGTCCCGGGGGGTCATCATAAAGGCTCATCAGATTCCGACAAAAGAGATCAGCACCATGGCCAGTGAACAGAATGAATTTATTGAATCCCTGAAGGAAAAAATGATGAAAGAGTTTTTTTCAGGGGTGCAGCTGCTCTGATTAAGATCACCTGCTAACCTTCATTTTGTTATTATGGGGGTTTGAGCTTAAATATACAATATACAGAACAATGTGGTTGTGTAACCATGAAGAATTAAAGTGCTCCAAACTTTAGGACCTTCAGGTCTTGGGGAGGAGACCAGACCTCAACTGACCTTAAAGCAACATTATATAATTTTTTTTATCTGAATTTTAAAATCCTTGTGACATTTCATTAACTCATATTAGGGTGTATTGGATCCTGCCACTAAAACCCCATCTGTGATCCAGCCCAGACCCGCCTCACAAGAACATGTACCACATTGCGGAGATGCTTTACATACCAGCATCAACACATCAGGGGTGCTGGAGAAACCAAGAGGACCAGGTCACAGGAAGAAGATGAGAAAATGGTTTGTATGTGCTTGGATGCTGAGGGGGCAGGCAAGGGAGGGTTCATTCTGGAGTTATTTTCACTCATTGGTCAAAACTATGACCCGTGGGTCCCACCGACTGTGAAAGTACCATGGAACGGTTGCACCACAATCCCAGTTCATCTAACCAATGAGAGTGGTCATACTCGAAGCACATGGCGCAGTTTAGACCGCCTTATGAGGAAATTATCTCCGGATTCTCATGGGATCTTGAATCTTCAGAATCATGAATCATAATCTCATGAATCCAGCTGAACTGGCAGCAACCAGAAGCACTCTGCTTGTTTGCTGCCTGCACCATCGGGTGTGGTTTGGCCTGGGCTGCAGGGGAGGCTGCAGGGGGGGCTGAGGAGCAGCGGTTCCGTGATTGTGACTTCCTCTCTAAACACAAGCTACCTTTAAAACCACACTGTAAAAGCTTCAAAAAGGTGCACGTGGCTGGTCGAACCAGGAGGAGAAAGAGGAGGACTACGTTACCATCGAGGGCGACGGACAGTTGACGCGATAAGACGTCAAATTATCACCGTTGTGGAGCCAACATGTTTTCATTCGGCGTTTGAAGACTTTATGGTTTTTTTGTTTTGCTTTGTTTTTTACTCTCTCTGTTAACTGAGGTGACTCATCTTTTTTGTGGTCGGCCATTTCCTGTTTACAACTCACCTTCTCAGGAGACTGTTGACACCTGAAGAGAACCAGGAAATGTTTTTTTCTTTTTCTTTAAACATCGTTTATACAGCTTGGTTGTTTGTCTCCTTTGACTCTGTGGCCATGTGATGGACGTCTGACCGGTCCAGGGTGTCCACCTGTGACTGGATGGATGGATCCTTCAAGGAGGTCAGCAGACGCTACGTGACATCTTCAGCTGCTTGGACATTATTCAATTCAATTTTATTTATAAAGCGTCTATTACAACACAAGTTGTCTCCAGGATTTGTCCAGAGTAAAAACTCCCCTTTAAGAGGGGAAAACCTGGACCAGGACCTGGATCATAAGGGGGACCCTCCTGCTGAAGACCAGCAGGTAGAACAGGAAGTAGAGAGAAGAGACACAGACACGCCGTCAAAGGTACCAAAGACCAGATCCATCAGTATAATTATCTGTTAACTGGAGAACTGAGAGTTTTCTGTCCATCAGACTGGTACCTGGTTAGTTGGTGGACTACAGAGACCACTATCTAAACAGGTGTAGACAGCAGACACTGAGGTGGTCAGAGGTGGGACTGCAGGTCAGTGGATCATGTTGGTGTCCCCCTGCAGCAGGTCTACAGCAGCAGATCCAGATGAAGCTGTGTTGAAGACCAGCTGCTCCAGTCTGGTCCTGCAGCTGCAGCTGTGACTACTGGTCCTGACACACTAAAGTTTACACCAACTAGATGTTTTACTGAACACAAACGTTTGAAGTTTGGTTTTAAAGGTGGAGGTGGTGTCAGCCTCCTTCACCCAAACTGGAAGTTGGTTCCATAGTGATGGTTCCTGATAGCAGGAGACCCGTCCTCCAGACCTACATCAGGGCTTAGAAATATCCCGACGCTAGGCCATTATACACTAGTAATAATATGTTGAGTTGGATTGTTGCTGACTCAGTAGACAACACACCCAGCATGCTCCTCTGAACATCAACGGTGCTGCTGTGGAGGGTGAGCAGCACCAAGTTCCTGGGTGTCCACATCTCAGAGGACCTCTCCTGGACTGGATACACCACATCACTTGCCAACGTGTAGTGAGAGCAGCTGAGAAGATGGTTGGTGTCTCTCTCCCCTCACTTCAGGACATTTACAGCAGCCGTCTCACTCCAAAGCCCTCAGCATCGTGAGAGACCCCACCCACCCGTCACACAGCCTCTTCAGTCTGCTGCCATCAGGGAGGAAGATGCGGACCCTCCGGGCCAGAACCAGCTGACTGAAGGACAGTTTCATCCACCAGGCCGTCAGGAAGCTGAACACTCTCCCAGCTCTTCCTCTGTTTCCCTCCCACCATTTCGATTCTCTGTATGAACCTCACATTTGGTAGAATTGACAATAAACCTGACTTTGACTTTGATTGTGAGTTTCTCGGGGAGCCGATGGAGGGAAGTGAACACTGGAGAAACGTAGTGTCTGGTTGGTTCCTGTCAGCACTCGCGCTGCTGCATTTGGATCAGCTGGAGGATCTTCAGAGAATCACTTGGACATCCAGCCAACAACACGTTACAGTAATCTGATGGTTTGTTTCATCTTCATAGACAAATACAGCTGCGTATCATCAGCATAGCAGTGAAAATGAATGCTGTGGTTCCGGATAAAA